>PVKM010035039.1:0-15328 GCA_004027735.1 Carollia perspicillata
AAAAAAAAAAAAAAAAAACACCACCATAGGAAATAAAGATGCCAGATATTTTTTAACAAATCAGAGCATAGGGTATAAATCTTTGACACCACTACATCCAAGAAATCAATTAAATCTTCTAAACTAACAAAAATCTAAAATAACCATTACACATGCTGGCAAAGTTATGGTGACGTTCCTGCACTCACACATCAGTGACAATAAATTAGGACATAATTTGGCAACAGAATTTGTAAAGTCTGAGTAGATTTCATGAATTATAAGCAGATTCAAGATAATGTCTTTCCTAAGGAAATATTTCATGAAAATCCATTACAGAATTTTTTATAAAAAGAAATAATTAAGAACAAGTTAAATATACAATAACAGAAAATAATTTAATAAATCTGGTATACCAACTCTATGAAATATTAGACAGCTATTGAAATGTATAATCATTAAAAACTGCATTGATATATGGAATTACTTAGTATAAAAACAAAATAGAATATAAAATTACATATTATATGAAGCATACAACTATACAGAAATTCTATATGTGTTTGAATAAAGTCTAGAATTACAAAGGAAAAATCAAAATAGTTTAACCACAGAAAGTGACATGATCAAAGATGATTTATACCTTTTTGAAAAAAGTGTTTTTTGCACTTGTAATGTTATTTCTCAGTTTTAAATACAAAACAAGAGCCAGTTAGCTCTATTGGAAATCAGACTCTGACATTGTACTTCTGATTTGCTGCCATCTTCCCAAGAACGGCAAAATGAAAAGTTAGGAGTCCTTCAGCCCAACTACCTGGATTTGAGTCTTGTCTTCTCCACTCACTAGTCATGAGATCTCAGGTAAGTTCCTCAGCCACTGTGGGTCCCAATTTCTTCATCTGTAAAACTGGGTCACAGTGGTACCTACCTAACAGTGAAGAGCAGTAGACAGCTTTTTATATTAAAGCACTTAGAAAAAAGTCTCAGAAATTAATAGGCATTCTGACAGAGTAAACTGTTCTTGTTTTCTTGTTGAGGTTGTGAATTTCGTTGTGGGATGGTGTGAACCATATATCATCTTTCTTGAACAAAGCATGTGGCAAACACTGAATGATTCTTAAATTGAATGAGCTTCACAATTTAATGAAAGAGACTCAGTACATCTGTCTTTTTATTTATTTATTTATTTATTTTGCTTGCAGCATAGTGTGTACTATCTTTTCTGTAGGTATTGAATGAGTTTTTAGTAGAAAATAAATGTTATTTAGAATTAGAATGTTGTTTCTTCTTAGCCGTGTCTTAAAGGAGAAATAAATACTGAGTCCATGCAGCTGACTGATGATGTTCAGACAAAATGTTCAAGTATCTGAATTTTCCACTTTTTAACATATGTTGTTATCATCATGCAAACAGACTCGATGTGCTTTGCCTGCATTTACATGAGCTGCATTTGCCAAACAATCACTACCAGTGGTCTCTGAATTCCCCACAGAGGCATTCAGGACCACAGTCCATGATTGCACACTAAGACATCAGGTTTTATAAGCTTTCACCTGCCAATCACCCTACTGCGCACAGAAATAAAATAATAAGGAAATGTATTTAAAATAAGCTTTTATGCTTCCTTTCCAAGCTCTTTCCTTTAGAATAAACTGTTTGAGTGAAAAAGATAAATACCCCAGAAGATAATTATTTGAATTAAAAATAATCAAAATATATTCTGGTCTTCTTTTTCACTTCTCTAAATGTTTCTTCTTTCTCCTCCCCTCACTTGACCACAACCTACCTCTAACTTTCTCTATCTCTCTTCTCCTTTTGCCCCTTATCTGTTCTCTTCTAGACCCTGAGACATGGATGGCTCTGAGTTGTTACTGTCTGTTGACACTTGCCATAGACAATGGATGAAATGGGAATCCATTGAAGACTCAGTAATGCAAACGCCCTAACCTCTGTCTTTGAAAGCAAAGCATGTTTTTCAGGCATGCTCCTGGTCTATCTTATTCTGCCTGTAGCTCTGCTCCAAGCCATCCTCAGTCTGAGAACTAGATTAATACAGCAGCTCCTGTCAGGGAGAAAGACAGAGGGACAAGTTGCACAGCAGCTCTTTAAACTTTTTTTCCAGAAATGACCCGTATCACTTCTTATTATTTCACTGGCAAGGCAAGTCACATGACCACAGCTAGCTTCAAAGGGCAGGACATTGCCATTCCCCAGATCTCCGAAAGGGAAATCACAATTATTTGTGATCTAGCTCTAATGACTACTTCAAAGTACAACCTAAAGTATAGATAGAATAATTCCTTATGGCTGCCTGTATGAGCAAAAAGAAAGGTGTGATTCACATATTTAACAAATATTTTAGGGTAATACCCATTCCTTCATTTAAAATTAAATTTTCTGTCATTTTTCTTCTTTTCGTATTTTTTATTATTCAAGAAAAACAGTTTTATGAGATGAGAAATTGATAGCTCCTTCAGACATCTGAAAGAACACATTTTCTGCTTTTCATGGCAAAAGAGTTTATTTAGTACCAAATCATGTTTGTATGTTGATTGGTTCACGTGGTGGTTGGTAGGTTAATGACATTTTATTTAAGTATTATATAAAATTTAGGACACCATAAAATAATGGCAGGTGTGGTAAGATACCTTTCTCTGAGAAGTCACGGGTGTTTACCTCGGAAGAGAGCTAAGTCAAATCTAAGGGGAAATGTATAGCTTTTATTCAACTACATGGCCCTTTGTGATTAAACTAATGAGAAGCACCCAGTCTGTTTGTTATAATTTATGCTATACTACAATTTTCCAGGAAGTAGCAAAATTGTGGCTAGCATTGAAAACCACCAGAATGTGTTTTACATGCAGGTCATTTCTGCCAATAGTCTAATTTGGAGCACGTCCATGTTTGTTTTGCTTCTGAGATGAAGAGTTTGATTCTACACATAAAGGAAACAGTCATTTCTTAACTGACAAATTATTAGTTATTAGTTTGTATGTTCTCTGTGGAGCATTCCAAACTGGGGGAATATTATTTAAGTGTTACCATTTATTTATTTCTACTTTCACCTCACTTTTAGAACTTCTTCTTTGCCTATAAGAACACTCTTCCCCAAAGATCTCAAATAAGTACTTGAATAAAACCACAATATAAGCAGGGCTATAAAGAATGCGTTTAATTTCAAGGGCTGCTATAAAGAATTTTACAAATGGCATGACAGGGTCCTTTTATTGTTCCCAATTTCATTATATAGCCTTCCTAACAGCCCTCCTGAGAGCAAAGCCAGGCTAGTGTCAATCCTTCTTATCAATTCACTCAGTTACAAAAGAAGAACATTATCCTGACATTATGGGTATTGTTCTAGTTATCTGCAGCATCCCCCATTGTAACTTTTTCTGAAATATAAGGCTGAACGCAGAAACTGCTTGTGAGGAGCCTAAGAGTGTTGTTGGCATTCAATGGATAAGCTCAAACTTCGTCCAAGGGGAAAAACAAAAACAACCCATTAGCTGAAAAAACACATCTCTTCTGCAACCAGCACCAGCCCCCAGACAAGTGGTAAAAAATGTTTTTCTTCTACTCTTCTGAAAGAGTTTGCCAACGAAAGCCCATCTGGACCAGCTCCGACTCAGACATCTGTCAAGGTTTATATGATTAGGTATTAGATAATCCCTCTTTCTAATTCAGAATACACCAAATTGGGGTCTGCAGGTTTCAGAGTTCCACAAATGATTTATTACATTTTAATTTTGTACTTTTCTGAAGGTTATAATCTCTTAAAAACTGGACAAAAATGTTGGAAGAATTGCACAGACACATGGCACATGGTGGCCCGGGAATGCCAAGTGCAGCAGGGCATTTGTTCTGGTCATCAATCAGCCTTACGCGCATCTCTCCAGGAGCAATTGCATCTTAACCAAAATAATCATTTATTACAGCAAGATAATGCTGTTTGGGAGAGTCTCAAAGACTACATACTAATGGAAATAATACAGACACAAAAGCCTGTACTCTGTATTATTCCATTTACACGAATTTCAGGAAGAAGCAAAACTAGCTTCAAAATAGTGCTTATAGCCATGGTAAGAGAGTGGATGGTGGCCAGTATAAACTATTAGAAAAATGAGTCTTTGGGGTGTTATAAATGTTTTATATCTTGACTCATAAAGTCATTGCTTAGGTGAATATAAATATAAGTAATGTGTGTAAATTGAGATAACTTTACACTTGAGTCATGTACTTTCCTGTTGCACTTTAATAAGACCTTTTTTAATATGAACATTGTTATTTTGAAGCACTTTATTTATTTTGGTATATTGTTTGTATATTTTTGTAAAATTTTTGTTTCATATATGTATAAGAATATAAACATAAGGAATGTATACCTACTATTAACTTTGTATACTTTTAAGTTATGCTGTAATTAAAAGGATTCACTTCAGCATTCTGGATGAATGAAAAAATGTTATCTTTAAAGAGGATTTATACAATCATAAGTTTAAGATATACAGCCTTGAGCTATGACACTTGTCACAGAATAATTACTCCAATACAGGTGGGAATTGGGGGTACAAACCTGCTGTCTCCTGGGCATGGCCCCTGAATCATAAAGGGATCCCAACTGGGTCTCAAAATGATTCATACTTCCTGCTGGGACTTAACGGGGATTTCAGGGCAGAGCAAAACATTTTAGAGATATAAGCATCTTTTTTTGCTTCCATACTAGCATCAGACAACCTTCCAGTGGTCCGTCTAATTCTCTGCTTCGGACATGTTGGGAGACCAGGTAAAGTGGTCTAAGTGATGGTGAGGCTAAGGGGTAAAGACTGTGGTTTTAGGTCCAATGACAGGTTGCTGACCAATGGTTTGACCTTGAACAATGTATTTAATCTGTCTAAGCCTCAGTTTTCTCACATTCTAATTGCAAAAAACTAATTTTATGGGGATTTTTAAGGCTTTGTAAATTATATGGTACCATAACTGGCATGGTGTTGAAAACACAATTGTTATACAATAATTAAATTAGAGACACTAAAACTGATTGAGGGCCTACAGTGTAAAATGAATGACTTTATCAAAGATATTTCAGGAATGCTTTTTAAGTGCTCTGAGGGTCAATTCCATCTTAACTTAAATGGTAGGCTGTTCCCAAGGACTGAGAATTCAGAAGGCGTCAGTGTGGCTGTACTGTATGGCATCTTTTGCAGTCTTGGTACTCAAGCTAAATACACCTGATCACAATATAACAGAGGCAGCCTAATGGGTGTGATTCCCAGCCATTCAGATGATACAAAAATAAAAATATTTTGAAGTTTTGTTTAAAAAAATTGAAATCTTCTAAGTTACTGAGTAGCAAGACTTAGTCAATCAATAGTTAAACTGAATTCATATCTTGAATAATTACATTTCACATTATTTTTTGGTGTGTTTTCACATTTATTTACAAAATAATCATAGGAAACCAGAATTATGCTGAAAGAAACCAAAGATGGTTGTACAACTCCTGGCAAATTTAAATAAACAGCTAATCAAGAGTGAATAGGTTCATAAGCATCTAGTTCCAGATGCCTTCACAAGCGTTTGGCGGGAGCTGGATCATAGGCTCTAGAACATGACATAGAAGAGAGGATTTATTAGTTGTTAAAAATCAAGAAAGGATCTCAGCCACTTTTATTAATGCTTTGTGGCAGTTCAACAAAGAGAAATTCTTCACCAAACCCCTTGAAGAATTGCATGGACTCATCTGTTAGATGCATCTCAATATGAGCATTTTGTAGCTAAAACAGTATTTCTCAAGCCTTTGAAATAGACCTGATTTTTCAGGCAATCACTAGCCAGCATGTTCTGCTGCTCTTCACTACACAAAAATTGAGCAAAGGCAGCGTGCTCGCCTTTTATTCGCTGCCCATGCAGCACGATGCTAAATGTGACAAAATTTTCAGAGTTCTGGGTGTTTTATTTTCAAAATACCATGCATCTAGATATATATAAAAGTATAAATATTTTTAAAGTTTTTACTCAGTTTTATTTAGAGGTATGTCATATTATGGACAAATCTCACTCATTAGAGGCTTATAATCACATTATTATTTATATAACTTTGTCAATGCTTCAAGTATGATTAACAGTAACTACATAATTACCTGAGACTATTTCTCCAGGACTATGAGAATTATAGAATTTGAGAATGGATATATAATAAAATATACCTCCAGAATAGAAATTTATTTTTAAAACTCAAACTTGTAAATATTTTTCTACATTTCAGACATTTAACATGTAACCTTCTGAAATTTAACCACCACTTGATGTTCATATAGTTTAAATCAAAAACCTTTGTTTTGGGGTCTGTTGGTTATGATGAATCCCAAACTAGTAAAAAATTCAACAATTTCATTGTTTACTTACTACCTGTAAGAACTGGGTTAAGCCCTGGTGATATTATATGAGGCAAACCTTATTCTTCATGTTTAGGTCAACTATCATCAATTAGCCAAAAAATGAAGTTCCTCTGCAAACTTGTACCTATGCTCCATATTCCAGCATTCTTGAAAAATGGGAATATCATAGAAACACATTACATACTTACAAAATTAATATACAAATTAAAAAGTAGTTCTGATAAAGAATTCAGTAAGTAACCCCAAAACACTCATGACGAACTCCGTTTGTTCTGGCTCCAGAGGCTGTATCATTAATCAAGTGAGTGTCGGGAGAAATACGTAAATATGTAGCTCTTTCTCCCTACAGGACCTGGAACTCCAGGGTTCACACTCCCATCTTGATCTATAATATTGCTAATGCTCTGCACAGATACTCAGCCTCCCTGTGACTAATGAAAGAGGAAAATCTATGCAAAATATCAGTCTCATCTTTCTGTTCTTCTCATCTTTGAGATCTTAACTCCTCCAATCCTTACTGCCTGGGTAACACTTCTAATGTGTTCAAATTGATGTTTTATGTTTTATTCAGTTTTCTAGTTGTTCTCAAGCTAGTTCATGAATACCAGGGTCAGAAATAAGGGCTGGGATTTTGACAGCAAAACAGGTTATAATACTAAATACAAATATTTAAATTGTGATATGATAAATAATAAATATTGTGGTTGGTCTTTCCCCCATTAGTTAAAAAAATTAAGTCTAAACACCTTAACAAAATTGTTTGATCAGTGTATGACCAGCTATGATTTTCAGAGTTCCCGCATGAAGTATTTATTAAACATTTAGTTCTGAGCCCCATTCTAACAAGACTGAATCAGAATATTGGGAATGGAATTGGAAATTTTTATTTTTAAATAACTCCCTAGCCTATTCTTACATTCGCTTCAATTTAAGACTTATTATTGATTCTGTTGTGTGCAAGGAGCTAGTTTGGCTATGTATAATATTTGTCTATTGTTTGGCAAAAAAAAAAAAAAATTCCAGGATTTAAAGTGAACTTTTGTAAAGTAACTTTATAATCTGACACACATAACAGTACAATATAGTTAAAAATTTTAAAAATCAATAAAATTCAATCTTTTCAACTTTTAGACAGCTATTGGTGAAACACTATCATTTTTATGTTCAAATAAAATTTTTAATCCTCAAAATATAAAATCTATTCATTTGTTATATCTCATACTGTTAGGGTTTTATTTTTGTTTGTTTTGCTAAAAACAGTTAAAAAATAAAGGAATTATAATTTTTAGTAAAAGTTTTAGAGAATAAAGCTTGGAAGGTCTATTGTGTAGCTTTATACATCGTTATTGCCAAATTGCAATTTTTTCTCAAAGTAAAAGCTACTTAGGTTAAACATTACAATGACTAATAATAACTAAAGCTTTGGTTTCCAGATATTTTCTAAATAGAAAATTTCAGAAGATATTTTATAATATATTTTAAGGAACTCATAGCTACAGATTTACTAATAGTTTTTTAAGATGCATAAAAAGCTGCTTTATCACATATTCCTTTGATAAGTGGGTTTTATTTGGGAAGGAAGCATTCGTTTGTTGTTTTGTTCTTGTTTATTTGTTGTTTGATTATTTCTTAGCAAAGCCAAAGTGATTTCAATCACCTAAGACATTGATAGCAATAATAAATTTAAATCACAAAATCAGAAGGACTTCAGTGTGAAATACAAATTCAATTCAGATAAATAGTAATATTAGCCTCGTAGATAAAATATTGAAGCATCCAATCATAAAATAAGCTATGACAAAGTTTTAAAAATTAATTTAGAATGAAACTAAAATCTTGTAGCTAGGTATGACATAAAATCAGATGAATTTTACTACATTTACAGTGCTCCCACAAAGTCTAGAATTACCATCTCAGTTTTCGTGAGAGCATTATTCATCTGCAGTAGTGTTATGAGGTGGTGACGACCCTAAACTTTGGAGTTAAAGACCAAGAACTGCCACTAACCAATTCTAGGATTTGAGAAAGTAACTCTTTTAACCTCAGATTATTTTTTACCTGGGAATAATGGAAGATCTAACTCATCTGTCAAATGACTTAAGAAAATAAAATATTTGCCATGATATTTGCACACAGAAAATATTCAATGAATGTTAGCTTAACATTTTTCTTGCTTCATTTATTTTCTTTAGTTTTTCATGGCCTCTTATATATTTTGGAGTAATTTCATAAATAGTCAAAGCAGAAAAATGTTTAACTTAAATTTGTTTTTAGCAACACATTTTGTATTTTTTTGGTCATTTCTCTTTATTTATATTTTTACCACAAAGTATCTACTCTTTCTGATGCTAATTATCTTGTACAATATTACATCCTGCACCCAAATTTACTTTACTTTTTGAGCTTAGAAAAATGTCCTTTTATTTTTCTCAGTATCTTCACATTGTGTCTTTCCTTATTACCTCCATCATGAAATATTAGAAGGTGGTATGATTATTTCTGATCCTTATTTATTCTTCCTTTGTCCTCTTCCACCTGCTACCATGCCCGTTTCCCTCTGGCTATGACCACACTGGTGTCTGTGTTTATATATATTTTTTCTCTTAAGCCCTTAATATTTGTACACCAGTCCTTCAACCCCACTTTTCTTCTGAGAGCTTCCATATTCTATATATCTATGCTTCTGTTCTATTATGTTTGTTAAATTATTTTGTTCATTGTATCCCACATATAAGTGAAATTATATGGTAAACTTGAAATCTTTATGGTTTTGTTAACCAATGTCACCCCAATAAATTCAATTTAATATATATATTAAATTATATATTATATATTATATATATTAAATTATATATATACTATGTATATTATGTATATTATATATATTAAATTATATATAATATATATATGAGACATGCTTTTTAAAAAGGTGATATGGGAATAAGTGGAAGCTATATTAACCTCTTCCAAGGACCAATCTGGCATTACAACTATACTGTTGAAAAAACTTCCTGAATAACCAACTGAACCCTAGCCTTATAACCAATAACAGACAGAATAAACCGTTTCACCACATCAAGACTGGTAGGAAGTGTGGAGGAGGCACAAGAGGGCTGGCTGGGCCCCCACAGGTGAGCAGAGGTTCTCAAGGGATATTTCAGTGGCCATGGGCTCCCCCTGGGAAGTGTGGGGTCTAAACCCCAAGCTGGGCTCCCCAGCCTACAGCACCAGAGCCAGAAAGGAACCCAGATGACATCTAGCTGTGAAAAGCAGCAGGGTTTATGTCCATCAGGAAGAGATGGCAGAAGACACAGACAGCTTCTTAAAGGGCCAAAGCACAAAATTTCATTCGCAGCCATTTGCCCTGGGCTCCAGCAGAGGAAGGGCGGACTGGACTAGAGACACTTGAGCAGTGTCTGGGGTTGGTGGCTCTGGGGAATAGCTGCCAGGATCCCTGAGCTGAGTCAACCCCCATACTGCAGAAGGCATATTTCTCATGCAAGCACTACTCTCTAAATGGTACCAGCCTGCAGGGAAACAATAGCCACACCCACAGGGTAGGAATCAGTCCTACCCTGTGGTGCTTAAGCATGACTGCTGATTACAGCTTAAGGCTATATTATTGATTAGCTTAACAACTAAGGTAGAAAATACAAAGAAGTAGCTAAAATGGGAAGATGAAGAAACAGACCCCAAATGAAAGAACAAAAGAATTTTCCAGAAGTATTAGATGAAATGGAGGGAAGTAATTTATTAGACAGTTTAGAGTAATGATTATAAAGATACTCAAGAGCATGAAAAAAGACATAGAAACCATAGAAAAGGACCAGTCAGAAATAAAGAATGCAATATCTGAAATAAATAATACACTTGAAAGAATAAACAGTAGGTTAAATGAAGAAGAGCATTGAATCAGTGATGTGGAAGGCAAAGTAGAAAAGTCACCCAGGCAGAGCAACAAAAAGAAAAAAGAATTTTAAAAAATGAGGAGAGTTTAGGAAATATTTTGGACAACATGAAGCATAACAATATCTGTATCATTAGAATACTAGAAAGATAAGAGAACAAGAAAGGGATTGAGAACCGGTAGGGTAAGTGGAGACAGTCTGGCTTCCTTTCCCAGATGTCTGGGTAGCTAAGAGAAGCAGTGCTCCCATAGCCTTGAAGGGTCTTGATAACTAGTGTTCTCATAGCCTTGAGACTGGGTCTGATAAACTGTTCCCATAACATGAAGTGGGCTCACATGTACAGAATTATGTTATGTTATATAATTTCTAGCATCTTGCCGGCTTTGTTCCCCTCTAGTACTGAAACAGGTAGGGACTCCCTACTGGGGGCGATGATGATGAGAGACACACAAGAGGACAGGTGCTATGATGGGTGCCATGCTGGGGAACGAGGGCCATGACATGAGACATACACATTGACACAGTCTGTATGTCAATACATGTTTGTAGCATGTGGCTCACCCACCTGAGAATAAAGGCATGCCAGACATCACAATGGCTTCGTGAATATTTTTTTCAACTGCAAGAATACCATGAATCTGCCTGGCTTTAAAAGGTGGCAACACATAACCTAGTTGAAGAAATAGAGACCAAAAAATTGCTTCATCTGGTGAAGTAAAAAGATACAGAAGTCCATGAAGCTCAGAGAATCCCAAACAAGTTGGACCCCAAGAGGCCTACACCAAGACATATCATAATTAAAATACAAGACTTAAAGACAAAAGGAGAATCCTAAAAGCTACAAGATTGAAGCAGAAATAAATGAAATAGAGTAAAAAAAAAAAACAAAATATCAATGAATCCAAGAGCTGATACTTTGAAGAGGTAAACAAGATTGACAAACCTTTACCTAGACTCATCAAAGAAAAAAGAGAAAGGATTCTAATTTAAAAAATCAGAAATGAAAGAGGAGAAATAATAACTAACACAAAGGATTGTAAGAAAATATTATGAGCAACTCTATGCCAAGAAATTGGACAACCTGGATGAAATGAATAAATTCCTAGAAACATTCAATCTTCCAAAACTAAATCAGGAAGAATCAGAAAATCTGAATAGACAGATTACACCTAGTGAAATTGAAGCTGTAATCAAAAAACTCCCAACAGACAATCATCCCAGATCAGATGGTTTCATAGGTGAATTTTACCAAACATTCCAAGAAGAACTATTTCATAAAATTCAAAATGAGGGAACATTTCCAAAATCATTTTACAAGACCAGCATTTCACTAATTCCAAAACCAGATAAAGACACTACAAAGAACAAAAATTATGAGCCAATATTTCTGATGAACATAGACACTAAATTCCTCAAGAAAATGTTAGCAAACCAAATACAGCAAGTATCATAAAGATCATAGACCATGATCAAGTAGGATTTATGTTTTGGGAATATAAGATGGGTACAACATTCACAAGTCAATAAATGTGATTCACCACATAAACAAAATAAAGGATAAAAACCACATGATCCTATGCATAGATTCAGAAAAAGCATTTGATAAATCCAATACCCATTTATGATTAAAAAAAACTCTCAGCAAAGTGGAAATACAGGGAACATATCTCAACATAATAAAGGCTATATATTACAAACTCACTTCCAGCATCATACTTAATGAACAAAAACTACAAGTGTTCCCCTTAAGATCAGGAACAAGACAGGGTTGTCCACTTTGACCTCTCTTATTCAACATAGTACTGGAACTCCCAGACATGGCAATCAGATAAGAAGAAGAAATTTTAAAAATCCAAAATGGAAAGGAAGAAGTAAACTTCCTCTATTTGCATATGGCATGATACTGTACATAGAGAACCCCAAAGATTCCACCAAGAAACTACTAGAACTGAAAAATGAATTCAGCAAAGTAGCAAGATATAAAATTAATATACAGAAATCAGTTGCATTTTAATATGTCAATAACAAAGTAACAGAAAGGGAAATTAAGAAAACAATCCCATTCAAAATGCTACAACAGAATAAAATTCTTAGGAATAAACCTAATCAAAGATGTAAAAGACCCGTATGTGGAAAATTATAAGACACTGAAGAATGAAATAGAAGAAAATACAAATAAGTGGAAGCACATAATGTGTTCATGGATAGGAAGAATTAATATCACTAAAATGTCCATATTACCTAAAGCAATCTATAGATTCAATGCAATTCCTATTGAGATTCCAATAACATATTTCACAGAACTAGAACAAATATTTCAAAAATTTATATGGGACCACAAAAGGCCCCACATAGCAACAGTGATCCTGAGAAAGAAGGACAAATTTGGAGGAATCTCACTACCTAATATCAAACTATACTATAAGGCCATAGTAATCAAAATATCATGCTACTGACATGAAAACAGACACATATATCAGTGTAGCAAAATAGAGAGCCCAGAAATAAGCCCACACCTTTATAGTCAATTTATATTTAACAGAGGAAGCAAGCACATAAACAGGCTAAAGATAGTTTATTCAATAAATGGTGTTAGGAAAATTGGACAGGTACATGCAGAAAAGGAAACTAACTCATCTTCTTTTTTTGTATTTTTTATTTTAGTTGTTGTTCAAGTACAGTTTTTTGTCTTTTAATCCCATCCCAGCCCACCCCACCAGTGCCCCCCACCTCCCTCCCATTTCCACCCCTCCTTAGTTTTTGTCCATTGTCCTTTATATTTGTTCCTGTGACCCCTTCCCCTTTTCCCCTGAAATTCCCTCCCCTCTCCCCTCTGGTTACTTTTAGCCTGTTTTCTATTTCAATGTCTTTGGTTATATTTTGCTTGCTTGTTTGTTTTGTTCTAACTCACCTTCTTATACCATGCACAAGAATAAATTCAAAATGGATCAAATACTTAATTGTTAGACTCCAAACCATAAAAATTGTAGAAGAAAACAAAGGCAGCTAAATCTCGGACATTGCTCATAGTAATAATTTATAGGATATCTCTCCTCAGGCAAGGGAAACAAAAGAAAACATAAACAAATGGGACTACATCAAACTAAAATGTTTTTGCATGGCAAATGAAACATCAACAAAATAAAAAGACAACCCACAGAGTTGGAGAGCATATTTGTCCATACATCTGGTAACGGTTTAATATCCAAAATTTATAAAGAACTTACAAAATTCAACACCAAATAAACAAGCAACCCAATTAAAAAATGGGGAAAAGACCTGAATAGACACTTTTCCAAAGAGGACATACAGATGGCCAATAGACATATGAAACTATGCTCAATGTCACTAGTCTCAAACAAATGCAAATTAAATGCAATACTATGCAGTGGTAAAAAAGAAAGAATTCTTACCTTTTGCAACAGCATGGATGGAACTAGAGACTATTGTACTAAGTGAAATAAGCCAGGCAATGAATGACAAATACCATATTATCTCACTTATAACTGGAATATAAGGAACAAAATAATCTAAAAGCAAAATAGAATCAGAATCACAGAACAAAGGAACAGACTGATAGCTGTAAGAGTGGAGGTGGGAGGCTGTGGCTTGTTAAAAGAGGTAAAGGGACTAAACAAAGAGCATATATCCGTCACCCATGCACATGAACAACAGTATGGAGAATGACTGTTGGAAGGGGCAGCTGGGGGGAACGGGACAAAGGGAGGAAAGTTGGGACAACTGTAATAGCACAAACAATAAAAATAAATAAATAAAAAATATATAAAATGAGCATTCTTCCCAAATCTGGTTAAAGGGTGCAGAAAAGGCTTCATGAATAAAGTGATCCTTTTAAATTTACCTTTTGGAGTGTGTAAGATATTGACAGGTATTGAATAGCATGTGAAAAATACATGTATACGGATGTGAACATGCAAGGTATATTTGGGGAAATGTCACAGACCTGGTTAGCTATAGCAGAGTAGAGCTAGATTCAATAAAACATGTGTTAGAATAAAAACCGATAGAAAATGGGTTAGAATGAAAGGAGACTAAAATTGCTTATTTATAATCTGTATTGAGGATAAGTTCCCACAAAATAATATAGCAATGGGAATGGAAGCCTGGAGCCAGATTTAAAAGACATTGCAAAATGAGAATTACAGAAAGTGGCAACTAATTAGGTATAGGCATGAATGGTAAAAACTCATAGATGGTGTCATGGTTTTAAATTTCAGTGATTAATGAAACAGTGGGATTATTAACAGAACTAGGAAATCTGACTTCCAGCCAAGATGGAGGCATAGGTAAACACACTGTGCCTCCTCCCACAACCAAAAGGACAACAACAAATTTAAAAACAAAAAACAACCAGAACTGACAGAAAATTGAACTGTATGGAAGTCCAACAACCAAGGAGTTAAAGAAGACACATTCATCCAGAACAGTATACCAGTATGAGGGGAGGAGTCAGGCAGCCAGGCAGAGAGGACTACCAGCAAGGCAGTGGCTGGTGGACCATAGAGGCAGCAGAGGTCCCACATTTATGTGCAGATAAACCGGGAGAAACAACTGGAGAGCAAGACAGACCATGCAACCCAGGGTTCCAGTGCAAGGAAATAAAGCCTCAAACATCTGACTGAAAACATCTGTAGGGGTTGAGGCAGCAGCAGCAGAAACTCCCAGCCTCACAGGAGAGTTCATTGGAGAGACCAACAGAGTCCTAGAATGTACACAATTCAGCACCAAAAGGGCCCAATTTGATTGAGGGTAGAGGGGGAAGTGACTGAAAACTGGCAGAGAGTGGAGCAAGCAGTATTGTTCCCTCTTGGACCTCTCCCCCACATACAGCATCACACCGCAATGATGTAGGTTGCTCCACCCTGGTGAATACATAAGACTCTGCCTCTTCCTTCATAACAGGCATGCTAAGACAAAAAATATGGCCCAAATGAAAGAACAGATCAAAGCTCCAGAAATAATACAACTAAGTGACAAAGAGATAGCCAAACTATCAGATGCACAGTTCAAAACACTGGTAAT
>PVKM010035040.1:0-15323 GCA_004027735.1 Carollia perspicillata
TAATGTTTCCAATGTCATCTGATTGAATGCAGATGTCTTATAATTTGATCCTGTTTGCGTCGAATTTGTATCATATGCCAAAAGTTCCCGAGAGACAACCTATGCCTTGATTTAGAAAGTCTGCCAGTTTTGGAAAATCTGTCTTTAGTTACTGATTTCTCTTACAGTCTGGCTGAAAGCGCAAAGACTCTTGAAGCAACCAAGAACAGATCGGCCATATCCCTTTTGGCTGCAGAGGAGGAAATAAATCAGCTAAGAAAGCAGTAAGAAAAAAAAAAAAAAAGACGACAGGATTATTGCAGCCTGCTGATTAATCTTTGAATTTAGCTTTTTTGGTGTTCCATTACAATATGAAAGAATCTGTTCACAATCAAAGAGGAAAGGGAACAATATTTTTATTAGTGTTTTATATATTTTTCTTACTATAAAAATGTTACCTGTCTACTAAAGAGAATTTCCAAAGTACAATGTAATATAAAGGAAACTAGAAACCCTTTCTTAATTCTAGAACCAGTTATTGTTACCATTTGACATTTCTCCCAATTCATACATTAGAAATAGAGTTAAGACTACAAAGTAAGTGTAAGTTTACAATTTTGGACCCCATTTTTTTGCTTAACATTGTTTTTCTCTATCACTAATGAGAAAAAAAAATACTGCAGAACTTAGTTTTGAATAGGCGCATTGTATTCCATCATTCTGGTATTTCCCTAATATTGACTATTTACTTTGATACACTTTTCAACATTGGAAATAACATTGTGATGATTTCTGTGGCAAATCTTAGTTTAAATTTCAGATTATTTTCTAAAGATAAATTTCTACAAGGGATAGATAAATACTGATCCTTCCTTGGTTTTCATTTTGATATTTTCACCCCAAAAAGAACAAGTGGAAAATACATTAAAATCCATACATATGAATGCCATTCTGTTGCCTTTGCACGTACTCCAATTGTTTTGATTCCTTCAGCAACACTCCTACATCGCAGCTTGGAGCCCCATTCAGCTTTCCACTTCTGTCTCCCCTCTCATCATTTCAGTCTCTTATTCCTATTTGGCAACCCCCGTCAAGTGCATCGATCAGATCACCCAGTGATCCTGTTCTTTACTGTTTCTAGCACAGCTTTTAACCCTGCTGTTGCGTTTTTAGCATCTCCCCATCCTTCTCAGTCTTACCCCTTCCCTTCTCGTCTTACACCACTGTCATTGGCCTCCCAGAAGGTCCTCTTCTTATGGCTGTCAGTCCTGTTTGACGATGGCCATACCTCTTTGTATCTTTATGAGGATGCCAATTTTATTTCTAAAGCTTTGTTTGTTTCTGTAATACATGCATTATTTTCACAGGTCGCACTTCCACCCAGTATTGTGCATGAAATTCAATTTCCATTGTAATTTCCCCCCATAGTCCATCTTCAGAGATAATATCTTTGCCTGGCTTCTGGACAAATGCTTCTAGAATTTTGTGCAGTTAATATTAGTCCAACCTAAAACAGTATGACCACAGGCCTACTCTGCTTTTGCTAGAGGAGCTGCATGTGTAACTTTTGTTCAAGAGCCTTTTCCAATGCAAGCTGCAGACATGGAGTGGCCCCCTGACCTGGCAAGTCTACTCTTTGCTAATTTGGTTTGTTCCTGTGTATTTTCATTAGAGTTTTCCAATGCAATAATGGCATACGAAGTAGAGTAGCTTTTGTTTTAAATATGCTAGCTGTTGGTTATTACCTTTCCTTCTTCCCTCTCTTTTCTTTCTTTACTTAATTTTTTATTTCTTGTTCAGGCTTAAATCTCTTCAAGCTCAGGAGGAGTCCCGCCACAGAAATGCAGCGAGTAGGACCTCTGCGCGTAGGACCGCAGAGCTGCGCGCTGAGCCTAGGACCTCTGAGCAGAGAAGAACGATGGATCGCAGCTCCGACAAGCGCGGCTTGGACAGGTCGGACAAGCGCGGCTTGGACAGGTCCGACCAGCGCGGCTCTGACAGCTCCGACAGGCGCGGCTCGGACAGGTCTGACTCGGAAGTGATATCTGATTACGAGAAACAGCTCCGAACGCTGAAGGATGAGATCGCTGTTCTGTCTGCTGAAAAATCTGTACTCCAAGGAAGGTCCGACACATTCTCACAGAGCTTTTCATTTGAGCTCCTCTGGTTTGCCATAAAAGCCTGGCTTGGGGGGAAAAAGAAAAAAGTAAAATGGCATCCTTGAATCCAAACCCCTACCATATGGGAAGCTTTGAAGTGTAAGGTATTTGTTTCCTCAAACTGTACCTTTCTAGAGAGAGAAACCACCTAGTGGGTGGCCAGAACTTAGGCCCTAATTGATTTGGGGCTGACATGGAAGCTTAAGCCACGAGACTGAGAGGTCTGAGAAAGGGAAGTTCTTTGGCTTGAAATTAGACAGATGGGGCCTGGAAGGCAAGAGGTGGTACCCATATTGCAAGAACGTTCCCTGAAATGAGGGTCTTGTTCTCTTAAGGCCTGAGAGTCTTAGATGGCCAGCTGTCATTTTACTGTAGGTGGTTTCCTTTTCGCAGCTTTGTTTGAGGAAAGCGTAGGTATGTGTTCTTGGGAAACCCCTCACTGCACATAGTCAGACGCTAAGACACATCATTCCGGCAGTGGCGGGTGAAAGCAGAGTAGGCTGTTTGTCTCTGGAGTCACTGCATTTTCCCTTTTCTTTCTAATCCCCTTCCTCCCAGCCCGATAACACTCCCTGATTCAAGGGATTAAAGCCACCCCCATGCCAGGTCCCCACTCCGCTAAATGTCACCTCAGTCTTTCATTTTGGGGAATCACTACTCCTTCATGTCGTGCTGCCGCTGGTTTGTATTGACTCCTAAGAACGTATTCTGGGCCTTTCTGCTGGAGATCAGCCACGGTGGGAGTATTTTTTGCACCATGGAAATGGACAAATACTATTAATGAGGGCTCCCCCCACCCCTTCAGATTCTACTTTGCACTACCTTTTGCCCCATAGTTTCTTCTACAACACTTCCTTTTCTTTGTGGGGTGGGGGCATTGTCTTTGGGCTAGCGTGATAATTTCTGTTGTACTTGGTAGCCATGAACGTTTTACGGATACCGTGCTTTCCAATTTGCCAAGTACTGCCAAGTGTTAGCTTACTTGATCTTCCAACCCCCATCCCCGCCCCAGCAAAAATGATGTAGGTAAAAAACTGAGGCTCTGGAGAGGAGAAATGGTTGCCACGGCTCCTGCTGCTGTGATGTGGCAGAGCGGGGGCTACAACACAGACCTTCTTTCTCATTGCTCCGTGTTCATCTCATTTTATACCACAAGGCTCCCTAAGGCCGGGGTATGAAACAAAATCTGACTTCTTTAACTCTGGCTCTTACTGGCTGTGTTACTCCAGGACAGCCGGTTAACTGTTCTGAGCTTCAAGTTCCTCATCTGTAAAATGGCCAAAAATCAATGCCGGCCTCACAGGGCTGCTTAAAGGCTAAATCAAGGTACTCAGTGAGTGCGAGCGCTTCATCAATTCTAACTCACCATAGAATCGGGGAGTCTGCTTCATGGCTGTGGTCACATTTGAGGCCTTGTGGAGATACAGTGCTTCCCACAGGCCTGGTGGGGGCGTCCTGAAGCCACTGCTTTCCGGGCCTGCAGGGCCCAGCACGCCCAGCTATCATTTGCAGTTGATGTAGGAGTCACAGAGTCCTAGAAGGACAGAGAAGTGAATCAGAGGGCTTCCGTGCTGATTCTTGCTTACCAACAGGTCCACCAGGAGCCGGTCTCCAAGCCCTGCCCCTCGCAGCCGCAGCCACAGTCGCAGCCGCAGCCGCAGCCAGAGTCGCAGTCGCAGCCGCAGCCACAGCCGCAGCCGCAGCCGGCCAGGCAGCCCCTCCACCGCAGTGGTGAAGGTCAGGACCCCATCTCCAAATCGCGCCAAACTGTCCAGTGCGGCGCGCAAGGCTGCCCTCGTGTCCCGGTTCAGCGATGCCTACTCCCAGGCCCGCCTGGACGCACAGTGCCTGCTGCGGCAATGCATCGACAAGGCGGAGACGGTGCAGCGGATCATCTACATAGCCACAGTGGTATGTGATGACACTCCGGCCTCGCCCCAGTGGCTCTTGGGTGCAGCAGGGAGAATGCAGTTTGGTAAACTGAACAGGACAGCTTAACAAGACTGGTCGATCCTGAGGTCCCTGCAAGAGGGTGTGATTTCCATGCATTCCCCTTCCTCCCTCTACCCCAGTCCTTCCATTGCAAATATTTGGGATGCGTCATTTTTCAGAATCAATAAGTATTCATATATATTATTACTGATATTGACTAGACACGTTTGAACTATTTATAACTGTAAGACAATCTGGGATGAGACTTTGATTGGCACAGAACCTTCCTAGTGGGCATAGATACACCAGTGGGTATGTTATTGCTAGTGGCTATCATTCGATTGATTTCCTTCCATTCTTAGAAAAATCAGAAGAGTGGTTACTGAAACTACTACCGTATCAGCTACTTGAGTATGACAGATTAAAAAGTGTTCATATATAATCCTAATTCCAAAGCAAATGAGTTTGTTCCTTTGGTACCATATTGAGATATTGGGTCCATTATGAGAACAATTATTAAATAAAACAGGCATTGGTATGAGAGTAGAATTATCAGCATCTATGACACTTTATCCTACATTTATTAATTTATGTTAAGTGTCAGCGAACTAGAACCTGTAGACCAGGGATGTCAAACTCATTTTCACCAGGGGCCACATCGGCCTCGCAGTTGCCTTCAAAGATGTGGCCCTCTGTGAAGATGAGTTTGACACCCCTGCCGTAGACAATAACTGGCCATGATCTGTATTTCTAAGGAAAATACCACCTGAGAGCTAAGGTTATATAAGGATAGTTTTACATTTTAAAGGGATATATAAAAAAAAAGATGTGACCAGCAAAAACTAAAATACTGGGTTGGCCAAAAAGTCCGTGTGGTTTTTTTCTGTAAACTAAAAGACATGTTTCATTTTCACCAGTAACTGTATTGACTTGGACATTTTGAGACTGTCAGCCATCTCCTGTGTGGTAGAACATCGATCATTCTCAATGTCTCGATTTGATCGCTATCAACTCCACCTGGTCTACCTGACTGAGGAGCATCGTCCAGCAAGAGATCACCAGCACGAAACTTCGCAAACCACTTTTGACACGTTCAATCAGTCACAGCACCTTCTCCATACACTGCACAAATCATTTTTTGCATTTCAGTTGCATTTTTACCTTTCTTGAAATATATATGCTGAAAATGTTGCTTATTTTATTCCATCTTCAATATTAAAATGGCTACACCAAAATTCATGGATTTTGCTAAGTTTTTAAAAAATGCACATTGTTGTGATAACTGTCGCAATACAATCTAACAAAATTGTTCTGAATGAAGTTAAAGACAACTAAGTGCTACTAGAGCCATCTGATGGGAAAAACCAAATGGACTTTTTGGCCAATCCAATATATACTCTCTGGCTCCTTAAAGAAAAAAGTTTACCCTTGTCTGGTTTGAGAATCAATGACCGAGTTGGTTAAAGTTCTGTAAGCGTAGAAGCCATGTCTTTCCTGTATAACTGAGTTTTCCCAGGGCTGACTATATAACAGGCATTGAATAAATTTTTGTGGAATATGTCAGGAAATATGCCCAACATTCTAGTGTCTCTGTGTAACGAACACTAGATTGATAATTTTCTCTTATTTTTTGACCAGTACTATGGCTTTGCTGTGGGGTCATAGCACAGGCTAGCGTTTTCCAAGTATTTACGTAACCACAGATGATTTATTTCCTTGAACTTCTGTCCGGCACTCCATATTATCAGAACAATGGTCCGCTATCTTTAAATTAGTGAACATGGACAGTTGTATATATATTTATGTACTTTTCTAAATTGAGCTATACATTTTCTCCCAGATTGAAAATAATTTTGACCAACTGTGTTTAGTTACCAGAAGACCTGTACAATATCGAATTTTTGATGGATGTTCTTTCTTCATCCCTTGCTTTGGACCTCTTTGTCCCCCTCCTCGCACCAAATAAATCTGCTGCATTTTTTTTTGTGTGTGCAGGAGGCATTCCATGTAGCTAAAATGGCATTCAGACATTTCAAGATCCGTGTGAGGAAATCTTTGACACCGTCTTATGCAGGGTCGAATGAATTCGATGATGCTGTCTCGGAGTACGTCATTTGCCATCTTGATCTCTATGATTCCCAAAGCAGTGTCAACGTAAGTGCTGGGTCTCTTATTGGGGCTGGTGCGCTGGACACGGATAGCCCAGAAACCCGTTCAGTGCCTCATCTCTGTAGTGGAAGAGCAGGAAGGAGCAGCACCCGATTTACTTTGTAGAACGAGACAATATTGGCTGTTTCTTTCTTAGACATTGTATGGGGGGAAATGTTCTGAGCTCTGTGGTTCTGTTCTTTAGATCAGTGATTTTGAACTAGTGTGTCGTGGCACACTGGTGTGCTGCAAGAATTTTTAAAACATTGAATAGCTGACTATTTAGTCAGGGGCACTGACTTCTTTTCTCTTAGATTGTCAAATAAAAAAAAAATGAAAATAGCCAATGCAACAATAGTTGTCTGGTGTGAATGAATCAAAATTGTACTTATATGTTTTAGTGTCAGATAGGTAAAAAATAATTTTTGGTGTGCAGCAGAATTTTAGTAATTAGTTTGTGTGTGGCATGAGATGAAAAGGGTTGAAAATCTCTGCCTTAGATGGGCCCTTAAGATCAGAAGATAGAAATCATAGTGCCTAAGATTTTGTTGAAGGAAGTGTGGGATTTGCATCCTGGCTCTGCTGCTTACTAGCTGTGTGACCTTACACATTTACTTAACCCCTCTGTGCCTTAGTTTTCTAATCTTCAAATGGGAACAGTGATAGTCACAACCCTATAGCATTCTCGAGAGGATTAAATGAAAGAAAGCAGATCATTTGCTTAGCACAAAACTTGGCACATAGTAAACTCTTAATAAAAGCAAGCTATTATAATTGTTATCATTATAGATTATGAACAAGTCAGAGTTCTGTGTTGGCACATCATATAACTTGCCCAGAATTTAGGGAAAAAAGGAAAGAATAAATAAAAGCTACTTAGGGTTTTTTCTTTAATTTTTTTTGAGACTTTGGCCTTTAGTGTATCATTTCTGCTCTGCCATCGCTCCTTCCCGATCACTGAGGCTTCCTCCTGTTAGCATATGTATGTCCTCTCTAGTTTAACTGCCTTCACTCCCATTTTCTTTACCCCCGTCCATCCGTCCTAATGTCCTTAGGGTTGTCAGAGTTTCTGGTCACAAGTTGGTAACAAGGTGATGCCATCTTTTTGTTTTTCAGGACGTAATCCGAGCCATGAATGTCAATCCCAAGATCTCATTCCCTCCGGAAGTCGACTTTTGCCTCCTCAGTAACTTCATCCAGGAGATATGCTGCATTGCCTTCGCGATGCAGACTTTAGAGCCACCCCTAGATATTGCGTTTGGGGCCGATGGAGAAGTTTTTAATGATTCCAAGTAAGAGACATAGGATCAGAAGCTAAGGGATAAAAATAAGTGATCTTGTCTCTATTTCCTGGGAACAGTTTAGGGAAAAGAACGCTGGGTAAGGAAATCAACAGAGACTACCTGATTTCCAGGCCCTGCCATGTCCTTCTCTGTCACTATAGGACAGGGCCCTCTCTTGGGGTCCTTTTCCTTCCCCGTCAAATGTGATTCAGAGGGGACAATATGATTTTCATAGATCATATTGATCTTGGGGAGAGCTAATAAGTACCTGGAAGCTTTCTGGAACATTGTGAAAGGAAGATGCTATATAAATACAAATACATGTTACTTTTTATTGTTTAAAGACTTTTTATTGAGGTATAATTGACATATAACTTTATATTCGCTTCAGGTGTACAACGTAATGATGCAATATTTGTGCATATTGCAAAATGATCACCACAATACGCCTAGTTAACATCTGTCACCATGCATGGCTACAAAATTTTTTTCTTGTCCTGAGAACTTTAAAGATCTACTTTTTTAGCAACTTTCAAATATGCAATGCAGTATTATTAACTATAGTCACCATGCTGTACATTAAATCTCCTGACTTATTTTAGAATTTAATGTTTGTGTCTTTTGAGACCTCCTTAACCCAATTGGCTCACCCGCAATGCCTCTGGCAACTACCAGTCTGTTTTTTTTTAAATTTATGAGCTTGGTTTTTGTTTGTGTGTTTGTTTTTTAGATTCTGCATATAAGTAAGATTATATGGTATTTATATCTCTTAGTGTAATGCCTTATATCCCTGTCTTATATCTCTTAGTATAATGTCCTTAAGGTTCATCCATGTTGTTGCAAATGGCAACATTTCATTCTTTTTTATGGCTGAGTAATATATCATTACAAATATAAAATCTCACATCTTCTTTATCCATGGACTCTTAGGTTGTTTCCATATCTTGGCTATTGTAAAGAATGCTGCAATGTACATAAGGGTGCACGTATCTTTTTGGATTTGTGTTGTTGTTTTCTTCAGGTAAATACCCAGAAGTGGGATTGCTGGATCACGTGCTAGTTCTATCTTCAATGTTTTTCGAGGAAGCTCCATACTGCTGTCCACAGTGGTGCACCAATTTACGTTCCCACTGACAGTGCACAAGGGTTTACTTTACCTCCTCACCAAAACTTATTTCTTGTCTTTTTGGTAGTAGCCATTCTAATATGTATGAGGTGATATCTTGTTGCGGTTGTGATTTGTATCTTTTAATGTACCTGTTGGCCAGCTGGATGCCTTCTTTGGAAAAATGTCTATTCAGATTCTCTGCCCGTTTAAAAATCAGATTGTGGGGGTTTTTTTTTTTGTTTTGTTTTTTGTTTTGCTTCTGTTGGTTTTTACTACATTATTTAGGCCAGGTTTCT
This sequence comes from Carollia perspicillata, assembly GCA_004027735.1. Classification (NCBI taxonomy): domain Eukaryota; kingdom Metazoa; phylum Chordata; class Mammalia; order Chiroptera; family Phyllostomidae; genus Carollia; species Carollia perspicillata. The sequence continues at coordinate 8,906 of PVKM010035040.1, forward strand.
CAAAGCATGGTGTATATATTCCCTGCATCAGAATTGCTCAAGATATTTATTGAAAATGCAGGTTCCTGGATCACACTCCGTGGTATTTTATGCAGTAGGTCTGGGGAATCTGTAATTGAAGGGGCCGAGGAATCTGTCATTCAGGAAGTGCCCGAGTATTCTTTGTGCACACCAGCATTTCAAAGAGACTGCCCCAGACCTTTTATCTAGGACCATTAGACTTCTACCAAGCGTTACATGGTAACTATTTCCTTTATCAGTTAGAAGAAATGAAATTAATTTAGAACACTTCGCTGACACTTTATGAGATCTTGTGCTCTAGCTGGAGGTTACCTGGGAGGAGGCCAGATGGTTAAGGACGGAGGCTCCAGGGTCGAGCTGCCTGGGTCCCAGTCCTGGCCCCACCACGAATTAGCTGAACAATCTGGGTGTGTTACTTAATTTTTCCGTTCCTTAGTTTCTTCTCTGTCAAATGGGGGAAATAATAACCCCTGCCTCCCAGGGCTGTGGAGGTTCGTTGAGATCACGCAGGTCAAGTGCTTCAGGACACTGCCTGGCACCTACCTGGTGTGTGCTCAGGAAACAGCTCGGGGTCTTCTTTCAGGCTGCAGAGTCACGGGCACGCGGCAGCCCCATACTCCTACACGCTTGTGGATGATAGAGACCACACACCTCTCTTTGGCTTATGAAAATCACAGCGATGATGTTTCTGATTGCCTTCTAGTCTGTCACATCTCCTTGCCGTTGCCTCATTTCTAGTTTTTTTCAGATCACCCCTCCCGGTGTCCTTCTACTGAAGGAAGAGCTGAATATTAGAACACGGCACTGCAGTTGGGTCTTTTTGCTTCTTTTATAGGACATATCTGTATCCTCTTTTTAAAAATTCCCTCTCCCTTTGGAGGACGTACGGTCCTACTCAAACAGTCGTCCGTTTGGGTGTGTGGGATCCGCACACTTGGCAGAGTTCTGGCGGGCCCCCTGCTCGCACACCTGCAATCAGAGGGAACGTTCAGCCTCTCGGGGCCCACGGTGCACCGCACTTCTGCGTGGCTGTGGCGTGGGAACTGGAGCTCCTCGTAATGACTGGCTTTGGTCCCACCTCCGAGGGCTTCACAGCGCGAGTCTAATCCACTTCTTCTTCTTTTTTTTTATTAAAAAAAAAAAAAAACTCTGGCAGCCTTTCACACATTTAAAAGCAATTAATCAAATTCTCCTTCTTCTGGCCTCATGCCTTCAGGTTTTTTCCATATGAAGCGGGGGGTGTTGAGACTTCTTGACAAACAGAACTGCTGCCTTGGCCTGTGCTCCGTGCTCTTGTGAGTGCATGCCTTCCTAAGGCGACACCCAGAGTAGTCGCCTGATCTGAACTGACCAGTCTAGAGGGACTAACACCCTTTCCAGTCTTATTCTCTATTAATTCAGCTAATTTTATGTTTTTCCGGGCATAAAACAGTGTTCGTTCATTTTGAGTTCAGCTGAGATCTGTTATGTTTTTACTTTGGCTGTGATTAAGCCATTTATTACCTCTATCTGTGTATGAAATACTTTGTAGATTCAGTTGCAGGACCCCCTAGGCATCCACATTACATGGTGTCTTACTAGATTCAGCTTATTTTTCCAGCCCATTGAGCTATTTTTTGATACCGTCATCTGTTTGTTTTTTTTTTCCTGACCCACTCCCTGCCTTTAAACAATTTTCTGTAGTCCAATCGAATCATGGATGACTATGTTGGTTTGGTTCATCACTGCATTGGCAGACAGCCCGTTGCCCCTTCATTCATGTTCTCATCCACCCATTAAGCACCTCTTTTTGAATATGATCATTGAACCAGTTTCCAACCCACCGACTTCAGTTAACTATGTACTTACATTTTGTCCACAAAGATAGCATGAAAAATCTTATAGAGAGCCAACGGGACTTCACATGGTCTCTAGTATTTCCCCGAATTGCAAATTGTATAATCCAGAGAAGACCAAGGTTAGTCTCACATGACTTGTTCTCAATGAGTCCATGCAGGTCCTCGTTATCCCTGGTTCCTATTGTAAGAGCCCACAACCATCTCTTTGATAACAGAATGAAGACCCGTATGTATGTAGATTTGAGTGCAGTCACAATGGAAATATACACTGATGCTCCCCCCGGTTATGCTACATAATTGCTTAACTTCTCTTTTTCCTTCCTTGTGTGTTTGACACAGGTACCGCCGCAGCTATGACTCCGATTTCAGTGCTCCCTTGGTCTTCTATCACGTGTGGCCTGCCCTCATGGAGAACGACATTGTCATTATGAAGGGAGAAGCTGTCACCAGGAGAGGGGCTTTTGTACGGTGGCCTTGCATAGTGACAATTCGTCCCAAGTGTTTGATTCACAAGTTCGAGAACATTTATAAACCCAGAGATTCTATAAAAGAAGTTCTTAAAGAGTTGCTTGATAAGATTTCATACAAAGGAGAGGAAAGAATAGATTCTTTTGTTTGATTTGTCCACCATTCTTCATAATTTCCTGGCAGTAATGTCTATGTCTGTTGCTTTACCTATAAGATGAAACTAGTCCTACCTACCTCCCCTATCTGATAATATTAAGCTATTATAAGGGCAAAATCCATTGACCTCACCTTATGGGAGGCCCTCTATAACTAAACATTTAAAAGCGATTAGCTTTCAGGAAACATTTTGCCAAATTTTTACCATCAATTCTCCATTTTGGGAAGGAATGAATGTGGCCAGTTTTCCTCTCCTTAGTATGATGGGTAGAGAGGGGAGGGGTGGAGGGAAAGAGGGCCGAGGAGGTGGGGAGAGAGGAGCCAATCATTGGAAGACTCTTCCTGTGTACATTGGTTGTAGAATATTTTGACTATGTGGAATAATTGGGCAACCTTCAAAATAGTCTTAGATATGCAAGTGTGTGAGTGTGTGTGTGTTTTGTTGTGGGGACTGGGTACAGGGACTGGTGGCCATGAGCACTTGGACATTCTTTAGAGTGAACATTACAGAGTTCATACCCTGCCCTTCCTAGGAAGAGTTCAGTAAATCATGAAGTGAAGCTCCTGGGTCCCGATCAAAGCCACCATCGGGGTGGTTCCCATTCCTGCACTCTGAGCCGGAGCATAGGGTGTGCTTCGTGCAGCGTTTCACCCATATAGGGGAGAGGGGAAGTCGTGTATTTTGAAAGAACTTAAGACAAGGGTTTTTGCAGCTTAAGTAGCCCACTTTAGCTAATAGTATCTCAATAACATACTTTGTGCAATGACAGTTGAGCCCATAGAAACTGGGGTGTGTTGGTCTGAGAACCACACATGCTGCACAGCGAATGAGCTCCTCACACACACTTCTTGCCCCTGCAGTAGTTACTCTTCCTCAGGAAACTCTTATCGTGGAAACAGCCGCTATTATGTTCTGCACCCAATAGCAATTGCCTTCTAATGCCCTTCTCTCCCCGATCAAGCATATCGCTAACAGCTACCCCAGCTTAAACTCCTAATACCAAATAGGAATACCCTAAAAGGAAGAACTTGGAAAAGGAAAGGGTTGAATGAAATGAAATTTTTAAGAAGGATTTTTACAATACTAGTGAAATCTTTTACAGTGAAGACAGTTTTCTTCTTACTGGTTCATTTAAAGGCATGGTGGGTAGCAGTGGTGATTCACTCAGCCACTCGATTCATTTCATTCAACACTAGTTGTTCTGCAGTTATTTATGACTCAGCGGCAGGAGGTTCATCAGGGAACAAAACAGACTCAAATCACTTGCAAACTCAATGTAATTTGTAACAATTTAGGCATCAAAACGAAATTCTACTAACACCAAGAGTGTGAATATCCCAAAGCTCGGTGTGATGGGATTTAATTGGAGAAATACCGTAAAGTCACTGTCACATACTGGGCCACTGTGGTACAGGAAAGGAGTGTCTCTCTTGCAGATGACCAGTAACGGGCAAGTGCAGTCATGTCAACCAAACCCCTCTATGCGTGGGGTATGCGTGCTGTTTTAAGTTATGGGAGTGTGCGTGAGCTCTTGCCCACTTTTCTGTTTCTCTCACTTTAGTGGAATTCGGTGCGACCCGTGAGCCGATGTCGAAGCCGGAGTTTAAGTCCTGTCTACCCCCGTAGCCACATTGGTTTAAGCACGGTACATATCTAATCATTTTTACACAACGTCATCCTATGGTTGACATGTTAAAAGTCAACTGTAGCCTGCAAGAGGGGTGATTAGAAGTCTGTAGGAGGAAAGAGAACCTGTTATAATAACCCCCAACTGATTTGGTATACTACCTTGGCTGAAGGAATTGGTCATCTAGAAAGAAGTAGAGGTAGTTTTTTTTCTGAATTAGTTAAAAGACTAATAGACTTTATTTATTTCATAGTTTTATTTTTGTCTTTGAAAGAAAATGGGCTACTAGATATGACTTACTGGGCTACTAGGTGCCTTGAACAGAAAGTGGGGTGCCTTGGTCCACTGGGCTCAGCACAGGCCCCCACTCTCTCTGGGACTCTCTGGGACTCTCTGGATGCTTTGGGGAAATTGCTCAAATGATCTGGATTTCAATGCCGTGTAAAAGGCATTGCGGGTATTAATTTTCCTTCCGATTTAAAAGTAAGAAGAATAAGATTAGTCTCTTTTTGTATCAGTTCTTGGGAGGATTATTAATACTTCTGTCAAAGAAAAAAATAATAGCAGTAATATCTCTGAAAACTAAAAACACCATTACGGTTCACCGTACTTGTTGATTTATTCAACAAGTAGTATTTAGTCAATGGCTTTTGAAGGCAGGGCTGGACTGAGGCATGTGGACACCGGACAAACTAACAATGTGCTGTTCCTTCAAGTAAAAAATGTTACGATAGTGTTTTAGAGAGAGTGGTGGAGAAGGAGAGACACACCTGGCAACAGTTTACTTCTCCGAAATTATCTCTAGCAAAGCAGCTCTAGACCCAAACTTCGACCTGACCACCCCCCACCCCCAGCAAAACACACACGAAAACCCCTGCGGTGATTAGACCTGCCTCTCTCCCGGAGTTCAGTGAGCATCTAGTGTTACTCCGCCCACTACGCTGCATCTGGTGAGGTCCTGTCTGACTCTGTATTCTGTGTCTGGTGGATGCTGGATTGTGGGGGCCGGAAGGTGGGACACGAAAGTGACTAAAACGTGTTCTCTTCCCCGAAGGGGTTTCAACATAGGTAGATCGGTATGATTTAAACAAAGTAATTGAATGTGGCGTATGATTAGGTTCCTGGAAGAGGCAGAAAGTGCTAGGGTTTCAGAGGCGGTGAGATGCCTTCTGGGTTTGGTGGTGAGGAAGGGGTGCGTGGGGGAGTTGGGACTGGATCGGGCAGAGTTTCAGTGATCATGAAAGGTGGGGAGAAAAAGTCCAGAAGAAGGAAATGGCCTGGCAATGGACAAGGCACGAGTCCGACGCAGTTCTTTTGCTTTTGGAGATTTTAATATAACTTAATTGTCCTTGTTCGGGACTAAGTATTTACAGTCAGCACAAACAGAAGGGCAGTGCATTTAGTAACCCGATCAACAGAAAGGAAACCTTGAGTTTTATACTGGCAGAGTCACAGCGCTCCTCTGTCTAAGAGGAAGTGGCAGGCACATCAGAGGAAAGAGCAAATTGGACCCCTACTCTGCTGACATCCTGGGCAACTGGCACCTAAGGACACTCCCTGGAAGGAAGGCGTTCGTGGGGGCCGCCCCTTGGTAACAAGCCCCTATCCGTGTTCGGCCCACCTCCTTCCTCCTTCCCACCACATGTCCAGGGAGAACAAAGGCATTTAAACTTCAGAGGAGAATAAAATACCTCCTCAAAGGCGAAAGTGCTGCCAAAATTCTGTCCTTTTCCACCATCCTCTCCTCACAGCCAGGCTGGTAGGGCTGCAAAGTAAAATACACACATGTTTGGTGAGTCTGGTCTTTGGCTTGTCCGAGGGCGTGCCTCCAGCCGGCTCCACCTTTGTGCGTGCCGAGCTGCGGTGTTTGGGGGCTCAGAGCAAGAGTGCGCTTGTGGTCTGTTGTTTCGGAACCGCAACAGGTGGTGCCTTTGCTTAGTGAGAGCAAAGGTGAGATTTGAAAAGTGACTTTTTTCTGGCTGCCTAGTGACTCTCTTTAATTGGGCCGTGTTTTGGACACACAGGATAATTCATATAAAGGCTCTGCTGGACAGTATTTGACCATTTGAGCTTTAATTAGTTAATAATCCTTTTCTGGAAAGCTTTGAATTCAGTATGGCCACTGAGTGTCATATGTACGTATTTAGCAACCATTAAATAGCAACAACAAAAAGCAACCAGAAACTGGGACACTGAGCCCAGCTTTTAATTGATGATATAATTTAAACCAAATCCAGTGCCCGTTTGCTTCGGGAAGTAAACAAGGAAGCTCAGTGCTCAGCCTTAGTGGGGGAAATTGTAGTCCTA
>PVKM010035041.1:0-15328 GCA_004027735.1 Carollia perspicillata
CACAGCTATCAACAACTGAATCTAAAAAGCAAAACCAAAGACAAACAAACAACTAGAACAGGAACAGAATCATAGACATGGGGATCATTCGGAGGGTTGTTAGTAGGGAGGGGGAAGAGGGAGAAAGGGGGGAAAGGTTAAGGGGATTAAGAAGCATAACTGGTAGGTACAAAATAGGCAGAGGAGTGTTAAGGATAGTAGAGGAAATGGAGAAGCCAAAGAACTTATATGCATAACCCATGGACATGAACTAAGGTGGGGATTGCTGGAGGTAAAGGGGGTACCAGTTGGAGGGGGATTTATGGGGGAAAATTGGGACAACCGTAATAGCATAATCAATCAAATATACTTAAGAAAAGAAAAACATTGCAATGTGCAGCAAAGACATTAATACTCCCTTTTTTAAAATGAGGAAATTGATGAGATTCTACAAGTTTAAGTGGCTTCCGAACACTATAGTCTGTTTCAGAAATGGGATGAAGCCAGTGTTTCAACTCTTTTCACAGAACCTTGAAAAAAACCAATTTTCTGCTTCAGTGAAAAAGAAGTTATAAGAAAAGCAAATTATAAAACATGTAACCTGGCAGCAAATATCTGGAAAGCATAAACTGTGATTACTCAGATTAGGGTCATGATAGATGGTGATTTTCAAACTAACTACATTAATTTTCTGACAGCATGCTCTAATTTGTATTAAGGAACTGTAAAGATGTCTGCCATTTAAATGTTTAAGAAAACCTAATCAAGCAGAACATATAATATTTCTGGCAGATACAGTTTAGGCATAGTAAGTAAGAGTGAAAATTGCTGTTGTTGTTTACAAACAGGAATTAATAAAAAAAATTCTCCTTAATCAACAGTTTTATATTGACCTAACATCAAGTCTGCCAGATTCTTAAATGTGAGATCATTATCTCATTGAAAACCTCATCTAGTTTTTAAATTAATTTTTCAAATTTTGTATATAAAATGAAATCTTAAAATAGTATGAGTTCTTAAACTATCCCCTTTGCCTACAGTAACAAATTCAGCCATATTTTATATATCAAATAAAATATAAGGATAATAATAAGAATAGTAAGACAGCATGTGTGGGACTTCTGGCCAAGATGGAGGCATAGGTAGACACACTGTGCCTCCTCGCACAACCAAAAGAAGGACAGCAACAATTTAAAAACAAAAAAACAACCAGAACTGACAGAAAATTGAACTGTATGGAAGCCTGACAACCAGAGTTAAAGAAGAAACATTCATCCAGACTAGTAGGAGGTGCCTAGACAGACAGCCAGGACAGAGAGGACTCCTGGCAAGGCGGCAGCTGGTGAACCCAGAGAGGTGGCAGATGGTGGACATGGTGAAGCAGGCAGTCCCACATTCACGTGCAGATAAACAAGGAGGAACAACTGGGGAGTGAGACAGACCACACAACTCAGGATTCCAGCGGCGGGGAATAAAGCCTCAAACCTCTGCTTGAAAACACCAGTGGCGGTTGAGGCAGCAGCAGGAGAAACTCCCAGCCTCACAGGAGAGTTTGTTGGAGAGATCCACACAGTCCTAGAATGTACACAAGGCCACCCGGGAATCAGAACCAGAAGGGCCCACTTTGCTTGTGGGTAGCGGGGAAGTGACTGAAAACCAGCAGAGAGCAGAGCAAGCCCCATTGTTCCCTCTCTGACCCCTCCCCCACATACAGCGTCACAACCCAGTGACTGGGTTGCCCTGCCCTGGTGAACACCTAGGCTTCACCCCTTAATATGTAACAGGTGTGCAGAGACAGAAAAAAAAATGGCCCAAATGATAAAACCGATCAAGGCTTCAGAAAAAATACAACAAAGTGACAAAGAGATAGCTATCCTATCAGATGCACAATTCAAAACACTGGTAATCAGGATGCTCACAGAATTGGTTGAATATGGTCACAAATTAGATGAAAAAGTGAAGGCTATGCTAAGTGAAATAAAGGAAAATTACAGGAAACCAACAGTGATAGGAAGAAACTGGGACTCAAATCAATGTTGTGGACCAGAAGGAAGAAAGAAGCATTCAACCAGAAAAGAAGGAAGAAACAAGAATTCAAAAAAATGAGGAGAGGCTGGGGAACCTCCAAGAGATCTTTAAATGTTCCAACATCTGAATCATAGGGGTACCAGAAGGAGAAGAGGAAGAGCAAGAAATGGAAAACTTATCTGAACAAATAATGAAGGAGAACTTCCCCAAGCTGGCAAAGGAAATAGACTTCCAGGAAGTTCAGGAAGCTCAGAGAGTCCCAAAGAAGGTGGACCCAAGGAGGAACACAACAAGGCACATCATAATTACATTACCCAAGATTAAAAATAAGGAGAGAATCTTAGAAGCAAAAAGAGGAAAGGAGAGAGTCACCTACAAAGGAGTTCCCGTAAGACTGTCAGCTGATTTCTCATGAGACCTTACAGAGAACAAAGGGCTGGAAAGAAGTATTCCAAGTCATGAAAGGCAAGGACCTTCATTCAAGATTGCTCTATCTAGCAAAGCTTTCATTTAGAATGGAAGGGCAGATAAAGTGTTTCTCATATAAGGTCAAGTTCAAGGAGTTCATCATCACCAAGCCCTTATTATATGAAATGTTAAAGGGACTTATCTACAAAAAAGAAGACCAAAATATGAACAGTAAAATGACAACAAACTCACAACTACCAACAAGTAGATGTAAAGCAAAAACAAAAGCAAACTAAGCAAACAACTACAACAGGAACAGAACCACAGAACTGATAATCACATGGAGGGTTATCAACAGGGGAGTGGGGGGGGAGAGGGGGGAAGGTACAGAGAATAAGTAGCATAAACGGTAGGTAGAAAATAGACAGGGGAAGGTTAAGAACAGTATATGAAATGTAGAAGCCGAAGAACTTATATGTATGACCCATGGACATGAACTAAAGTGGAGGAACGTGTGCAGGAGAGAGTGTGCATGGCGGAGGGGAATAAAGGGGGGGAAATGGGACAACTATATAGCATAACCAATAAAATATATTTTGAAAAAAGATAGCATGTGTGCACAAGAGTAAACCAAGATTAAAATGAAATGTTTCAATGAAAACCTCTATGAGGACAGTCTTAGCCACAAATATAAAATAAAACCCAAATCCATGGTTTCTTAGTTTAACTGATAAGAACGCTTTTATCATACTGATAATTTTATTCAAATCGTAATCTCCTTTAAACTACCCAAAATACATAACTACTTTTGATTTAATAATCCCTCTTTAAAAAACCCAATTTGAACAGTAAGCATCATCATCTGGCTACTATTGCAATCATTCCACCTTCTGGGAGTTGCAGACAGAAACTACTGTCTGTTGTAACATAAAAATAATCCACCTCATTTCCCTCTGGACAATGGAAATGCTCTTCACAGAGTCCCAGCTGTAACTAAGAAAGTGCAGAGGCTGCCACCATTGTTTACCGAGTGACAGTTCACCCGGCAGCTGATGGGCTCTTTGCCCTGGTCTACATTATTTCGCCACCCAAGATTATCACAGCAGTTCGTTTACAGAGTGAATGAAGAATGAGTGCGGAAAGTGGAATGTCAGGGAAGAACAGGAATGCTGTCCACTCTAACCTTTCCAAAGGAAAGAGGGGAGAAAGAAGGGCCAGAAGAGGGAAGGAGGCGCTGAAGCACTTCAGAACTGCTTGGCCTTGGCTCACAGTGTCCCTGTCTCAGAGCCACACTCATCACTTAGAATCCACACCGTCAAATTTAACAAAACTTTTTCAGAGCTTGAAACTTAGGAGACGACCTCAAGTGAGAAACAGAATGGGTAAAGTTGCATCAGTGCTGACGCACTGCATCTTATAAAACCACAAAGACCTTCCCGAAGCACTCCCTGAGGAAATCATTCCTCTCAAAGAATTCCATTTATTTGTCCTTGTACCTAGCACTGGCTTCCTTTTTTCAACCAAAAATAATTCCTATGAAGTAACTGAGAAAGCAGAACAAAACGAAGAGCACAGCAATCCTTGCTGATCCTACAGGACATCTGCACTCTGGAGCACACTATTTGAGAGCAAGGGTGGGGGTCCCGTGAGTGCATCACCAGTAATGTGAAAAGCATTTTCAAAAGAGACCAACTGACTCAGAGTGATTAAATCCTCCTGAAAAGCCTGTGGAAACAAGAGAACATAATTAATATGTTCACAATGAGCACTAAGATTGCCTGATTATCTCAGAGTACTCAAGCAAAACACAGTGGTGGCAAGCAGGAGGGCAGGGGGAAACACACCAGCAACATTTTCTAGAAGTCCTCATCATTAAGAAACATACGTGGGTTTGGTTTGAGAAAGAAGCAAAGGACTTTTGGTAAGTGAACTCCTCACCTTAATTTCTAAATACTTCCAAATATAGTCGTGTTCTCCAGAGGTAACGGGACGAAAGTGCTCTGTTGACTGTGTTTACAAAAATGGATTGAGTGATTTTTTGCATTTTTCAGTGAGTCACTTTGGTGTCCTTCAATGAAGGTAGAAAATGCATAGAACGCAGGGTCAGGGACAGCCCCGTACAGCACAACGGGAGGCATGCACTTCTCTGTTGACATTTTAGAAAAATACAGAAATCTGGCTAAAAACCAAGAGAATTCCACTTGAATTCACCAATGAATAGGACATCCTCCTATAGTTTTGCAGGCCTTATTTTCCTGATTAGTTACCCCATGTCATTCTAGCTCAAAAGTGTGGCAGTCTTATACAGCGATGATGACAAAACTGACTGGGGAAGGAATGTAATACTTAATGTGGTCACAGTCCTCCAGAACATAGTGAAATAAAACTTCTGGGCTGATTCTCTTCTTGTTAGATAACATTTGAACACAGAGATGCTCTGTCCAATCACCAGAGTTCTGGGCAACAGTCCCTAGGAAAGGGTCAAGGATGCACTTTTACCTACCGTCCAGAAAAGTACCGCTGAGCAACGAAAGCAACAAAAAGAGAAGTGCCGACCTAAAATGTGCGTGCTTTAAACACCACATGCAAAGGGCATGTCTACTGCCTCTACCCCACGAGGTCAAGCGTGCTCCCTGCCCAACTTTGCTTAAGTGGGCAGGCTTACTGACTTTTAAAAGTCTACCAGGGTTGCTGTTTCTTTTCCAAATTGAACTACTGTAATTTAAGCTTTGGAATGACCAAACATGTAACTCACACATATATTTGTGATCATTCTTACACATATGTCTGTGATCGTTGTTTCAGTCTCCTCTCCTGCAGGCCTCCTCTAACCACTCCTATCTCCTGCTGTCAGAGGAAGGCTAAGGGATGGACTCAAACACAGTAAACAGCTGGCCGTGATATTTGCTCCACCGGAAATGGCAACTGAACATTTCCCACAAATTAAACATTGCCAGTGGGACTTACATGACCATTTGGAGAGATGTGCACTATAACTCGTTCACCCAGAAAGAAAATAGATCCCCTAGGAAAGCTAAACACTGGGAACGTTTTGAGCTAATAAAACTCTAGAGCAAGCAGCATACTCTGAGAAAAGCAACCCTGCTGGAAAGAGGATGCAGACGGGCGCAGTGAAAAGAGCAAAGACTCTGGAGGCAGGGAAAACAGGAGCTGTACCACTTATCAGATACAACCTTGGGGAAGTAATTTCAGTTTTCAGGGTCTCGGCATCCTTGTCTGTGAAATTGGGATTATGATCAATAGAACAACAACCATGCCCATGTTGCTGTGAAGATTCACTGAAATATCAAATATACCAGACCAGACTCAGGGTCAGACTTCTGTCCCATTCACTGAGAAACTAACAATGTAAAGGGATAAACGAAGTAACCCGTTACCCAGGAAGGAACGCTGAAATGCTGTTGACTGCCTACCTCAAGATCAAACATGTATCAAGTAACATCTTAAAGCAAATAATTTTTCTTGCTTAGCAGTCATAATTTGGATAAACGTAATTTAATCAGAAACACTGTGGGTTATGGATTATGCTAGGAGTTGGGGGTTACAAAATTTAACTAGATCATCTTTCCCGCCTTAGGGAGTTTGTATTTGTTGAAGGTTTACCAAAAGTGCTGTTTTCAGACAGAATCAGACAACATAGTTGCCCTTTTCTTTTCAACACCTTTGAATTTCACCCTGTTGTCTATTACGTAAGAATAGGTGACAGAAGCAAATGCACTGCTTCAAACATCTCACTCCAAGCCCCAGTCTGCTCGCTTTCCTCGTGTCTCTTCTCAGCCTCACTGTTACCTCCCTGCACAGGATAAAATAACCACAGGGCTCGGCTAGTCAGAGCAGCTCCTGACAAAACGTTTAGGGTCAGGAACACTCAACAACTGATTCCAGTTTGAACTGCACACTTCACCACCATTCACCATGAAAGCCCACACCTTTGGTCGCACGGGCCAGAAACGGCCTCCACCAGGTAGGTTCAGCAATGCTGAGAAAACGGTGCAAATCATATGACCCACTGATAAAGGAGGGCCACTCCAGTGGTTTGGGAGGATATACTCGTACATTACCGTCTTCACAGAAGCATGAATATGATTGTATCACCGGAGCTATTCACTAACCTGAGGATTACAATAAATTGAAACCACTGCCCTCAACAGTATCCCCCTTATTTTCTCTCCAATCACCTCACACCTCAATTTTCTTAACCTCACCCCCTCCCCCAACATTATCCTCTATTCTGCGGCCAGACCTTGTCCTCCGAGAAAACATGGATCCAGCTTCAGTGTCTCAAAGGTAAGAAAACCAAGAGGCCACTGCTCACAGGCCCTGCAGGAAACACCCAGAGACAGGGCGGCAGAGGTTGCGATTCCCTCGAAAGTGCAGGCGTGTGGAGGGAATCAAGTGGCCTCTCCTGAAACGGGAAAACCGGTTCGTGGACGCTTACAGAAGCCTGAGAAGCTAAACACTGTTGTCCCTCAGCCCAGGCCCTGCTGAAGGGACTCCTGAACTTAATTAAGGTTCATCACTGAAACGGTGGCCCCCTTTACCTGCGCTGCCTGCACCCCCAACGATGACACACAGAGCGCCTGATTTCCTGTAATCACAAGAGAAGCAGCAGGCGCGCACGCAGCCGGGCCTCCCCGCCCCTCCAGGGCCGACCCGCGCGCAGGCGGCTGGGACCAGAGCTCCCCGGCCAGGGATAACCTGCTCCCACAGCTGCGGGTGGGCACCTATCCTGGGCGGGGGTGGGGGTCGGTGTGTATCCAAAACGTGACTATAACCACCTCTCCCCCAGCACAGCGACAGGGAAAAGGCATCAGGAGAGAGAGGCAAGACTTCCAGAAACAAGAAAAGCTAAGTGGGTTGAGAAGCTGCCCGGACCCACAGGTCTTGTTGCTCCTTCCGAAAGTTTTGGCAGAAGATGCCCAAGCCCAGCGCGTTCCGCGCACGAAAGTTAAAGAAGAAGGAGAAAAGCGCTCGTCGGGACCGGGAAGGCTGGGCTCGCGGGTCCTCGCCGGTGACCAGGCCCCCTAGGGTCGCCTCGGGACCCGTGCGGCAGAGCCGGCTGCTCACCTTGAGATAGTCGTTCTCCGAGCGCAGCTCCTCGATCTCCCGCAGCAGCTCCTCCTCCTCCGCCGCCGGTGCTAGCGGGGGCTGCACGCCCAGGCCGGGGTCCCTGGGGGTCCCGGAGACCGCTCGATCTGGCGGCGCGCGCCCCCCGGCATCCTCCGCCCCGCAGAGCCCCGCTGGCCCCCCGCCCGGGCTGCTCCGACCCCCGAGGAAAGAGCCCGCGGCAGGGGGCGCGGCGAGAAGCGCCGGGGGCTCGGGGCTGACGCGGGGCGCTCCCCGCGCCGCGGGACTCGTCGCGAGGGCTCCTCGCAAGGGTTCGCGGTCACTCGATCCGGTGCCGGACTCGGCGTCGCTGCTGGCGGCGGGAAGCAGGCGCTGCTCGTCCGACAGGGGTTCGGAGGGGCAGTCCGAGAGGTCCGAGCTGCTGTCAGTGTGGCTGATGCGGGAGCCAGGGGCCGGGACGCCGGTCGCGGAGGTCACAGCTAGGACCACCGCGGGGATAGGGGCGGCAGGGATTGGGGGCCCGGCGGCGCGGGCTGGGGGAGCCGCGGAGCAGCGTTTGGTTTTGCGGCCCTTAGCAGCAGCGTGCAGGGGCTCGGAGGGCCCAGGCGGCAGTGGCAGTTTCCCAGCCCGGGGCAGCGGCTCGGCGGGCGCCGCGCGAGACGCCCTTCTGAGGCCCGGAGGGGCCTTGGCGCCGCCCGCTGCCCTGGCCCCAGCGCCCGGCGGCGGCTTGTCCTTCGCGCCGGGAGCGCCGCCGCCGCCGCGCCGGGAGAGGCGGCCCGGCGCGGCCAGGGTCCCAGGCGAGGGCGTTGCCTTGCTTGCGAGGCTGGGCGAGCGCGGAGCGGCGGGCGCCGGTGATCGGCCGGCAGAGGGGACCGCCGGAGCCGGGCCGGGCGCCGTGGGCCGGCCTTGCAGGTCCTTGAGGAACGGTCTGGCGGGCGAGGGTGCGCGGTGCAGCCGCCTCCGCTCAGCCAGCGGGTGGAGGTGGTGGTGGCGGTGGTGCTGGCCAGGCAGCTGCGGCTTAGCGTCCGGAGTACCGCCCGCAGGGCCATTCATCGTCTCCATGGCCGGAGCCCGGACCGGGGGCAGCAGCTCGGGCGGCAGATGCTCCGGGCGGCGGGGGCAGCGTTCAGCCTCCGAGCGCGCCGGCTCATCACTGTCCCCCAACCCCGCCCGTTCTGCGCCCCGCGCTGCCGCCCCCCACCCCGCACCCTTAGCCCGAGGATCGCGCGGAGTTCGCCGCCGCCTCGCTCCCCTCTTGCTGAGGTCACTGCCGCTGTAGTTCTCTGGACTCGACAGCGCGGCGGCTTCCTGCTGCTGGCATCTACTGGACGCTGCGCTCCAGGATCGCGGGTGAGCTGCTGCAGCCTCGCGCACTGCACTCGTCAGGCAGCACTAGAGGCGCTCTCCCCGCTCCGCCTCCTGCTCCCCGTCAACGGTTGGTGGCTCCCCGGAGCGCCTGTCCGCTTCGGCCAGCGCCCGGCAGACTGCACGCGCGCTTCCCGGCCTCCCGGCTCGCTGCGCCCTGCCGCCTGATGCGCATGTCCGGCCAGCAGCCAGCCGGCGCCCAGGGTGGGGGCAGGAGGGCGGGACTTCATTCGTCCAGGATCCTGCGCACGCTGCGGACCCCCAGCGCTCCTAGGAGTCTTTGGGACTTTACTTGCTTTTTGAGTCCCCAGAGACAGTGCCCGGTACTGGGAAGGGGGGGCAGTAGGGGGGGTGAATGGGGGGTGGGGTGCGGGCACTGGCAAATCGGGACGCGTGGGTGGGCCCCTCTGTGGATTGTGCCTTCGGGCGCCTCTTCCCTTCCGTGGACCGACGTCCCCCAGAGGCCCCTACATCCAACATCTGCCTCCCAGGGCCGCTTAGCTCCCCGCCCCAGTGTCCTCTCAACGTTGTGCCTGTAGCCTGCACACTCCATTAAGGATTGCTGGTCCCCGAGGCAAGGTATCGCGTCAAAACAGGCACAGTGCTCCACAGTTGGCACTCTCCCTCCGTGGCGTCCGGAACTCACAGAAGGAGGAGCTGCTGTAGAAATAGGAGACCAAGCTCGCCAAGCTCGGGGTCAGAAAGGGATCTCAAATTTATAGTTCCGGTTGCTAGCCAGACAATTTCATAGGCATTGTTTTATTTCATCCTCATAACAAGCCCGAATTGGAATTACTGTCTTCTTTAAGGCTGAGGACACAGGCGCAAGGAAGTGCAGTTGGTGCCTTAGCCAGTCCTTGGCTGCATCGGGATTTACACCCAAGTCCATAGAATTCTCAGACCTTCATGCCATCCCCTCAGAGAAACAGGAGCTTGAGTATCCGGTCTGCCACTGGAGGGTCTCACGTAAGCCAATGAACTCTTTGGGCCTCAGATCCCTTTATAACTCCCTGTATAATTGGAAAACACTGCTACCTGAGTGTTTGTGGGATCAAATGAGCAAGTATGAGATAACACTATGTAAATTATAAAGTGCTTTTCAAATACAATCGAGCACAGTTTTAGTCCAAGGCACTGGATATTGGGTAAAACTCAAATGAATAAGGCCCAGACTGTGGTCCAGCCCCGACTTTGCTGGGAGGCAAAGGCGCACGTAATAATTACGAGTTTCTAGGGCGGCCACTTACCTGGCCTGGGGAGATTGGAGCTTTCCTGGAAGTATGGGTTTGCCTTGTGGGGAATGCCTAGGACTTGCCAGAGTAGGGGCTGTAGGTGAGATGACGTGGGAGGATGGGTGGGACCACATCTTTTGCCTCGCATTGTCCCAGAGGCTAGAGGAGCCCTTGGAAGAGCATGGCTGAATTTATTTGCTTAGAAATATCCCACTGAGAAGGGGGAGGCTGGGGCGGGGAGAACTGGTGGCTGTAGCAATAAGCACAAATGAGGAGCAATGATAATAAGGATAGAGAAAAAGGGACAGATTTGTGAAAATAAGATGAAAAAACACTTCAAAGTCTGTAATCTTAACCACAAAGTACCCTGCTTAGCCACCTCTTTCAAAGCATGCAGGATAAAAATTTTAATTTAATCCTGTAAATCGAGAGAACCACCCTCCCAGAAGACATCCTGCCTGCGTCCTCAGTCGCCGGGGCCTCCTGGACTGAGCCCTGAGCACACTGAAACCTCAGGCTCTGGCTGTGGTCTCCGTTTTCTGTGCGTTCTTAATCTGACAACTCCTCTAAATGTGTGACAGCGCACACAAATTATAATCTGTACTGAAATTCCTTTGGTGCAGTATTTAACAAGATCACAGCCGTATTTCAGGGAGTGTCGGGGAGAGAAAAGTGTCCTGGTGGTGGCAACACTGCAGAAAGGCTTGAAAGCTGCCCAGCTGCCGCACCAGGGGCCAGCCCTCCTCTAGAGGACACTCTAACTCTCTTGTTCCGGAGACTGCCGGCTAATCAGAAAGTGGCAGCTGTCAATCCCCAGAACACAACTGACTGGAACTCAGGGCCCAGGACCTTCACCTAGAACTTTCTCCCGAAGACTCCAACACCCTCACCTTTCTGGGGAATTGTGTCCAGGACTCTCAGCACAAGCTTGCCAACTCCTTATACCACATGTAACCATGAAAGTCACCTCAAAAATGTTTCAGTTAGTTTTCCAAAACTATGAGCCCAATGACCATACAATTTGTAGCCAGCTTCCCTTTTCCTCATTTTCTCAATGTTTGGGGAGTTACAAGTAGTATAAAGAGATAAACGCTTGCATAATACATGTTTTTCAAGTCACATATGACAAAAAATTTTTTTGTGGTGTTTAATCAAGTTAGGCTAAAGGTATTAGGAAGCACACTAATTAAAGGAGCATTGCCCTGGCCAGTGTGGCCCAGTGGTTGGAGCATCGTCCCTTAAACTGAAAAGTCCCAGATTCGACTCCTAGTCAGGGCCTGCGCCTCGGTTGCAGATTCAGTCCCAGGTCAGGGTGTGTACGAGAGGCAACCAATGTTTCGTTCTCACATCAACGTTTCCCTCCCTTACCCTCTCCCCCAAATTGGATCTGATAGACTCATTGTTATATCTACCTACACTAAGACATGCACTCTTTTCATTTTGTTTAACTCTTTTACATGTACTTGAAGTAGAAGACTGTTAAAGAATATCCACAGCCCATTCATCCACTCATTAATTTATGTGCTCATTCACTTAAACAATATTTATTGAGCACCTTCTAAATTACTAGGCTGTATATAAATGTTGGGTATAGCAGGGATGAAAAAAACATGGCATCTGACTTTATGGGATTTATAATCTCATATAAAAATATTATTAGAAGGATAAAAAGCTGTCCCTGATACCCAGAACTGGCCTCCACTATCACCTAGGCCTCTTTGTTCCTAGGATCAGGCCTGGCTCTCAAAGCTGGGCCCTAGCTTTCTCCTCTTAAATATAAACAGTGCCATAGGACCTCAGCTTCAGACTAGGAGCAGGATGGATCAAGACAAAAATAAGCCCTCTCCATAGTCATGTCTGAACACAGATAAAACACGAACATTTTCTAAACTACAGAAATGACAAAACCCCTCTCTCCCAGCTACTTTGAGTAACCGTTGCTTCTTACCAATTACAGCTTTAGCCTTATTGTAGTTGTCCCTCTTTTTAGACATGATTTATAAAGATAGCCAGTCGTAGACTTCTCCCACTTCCTGACAACAGCTGATCCACAGTAGAGCCACACTTCATTGAACACTCCCCAAAATCATCTAACACAAGTCCAAATCCATGTCCATTCTAACACCCGTACCAAGGGCTCCCGGGGTGTTATCCTCCCTTACTGCCATGAGCAATAAATCAACTAACTCTACCCAGATGAGTGTGCTTCTGGTGAGTTGATAATTATGACTGTCAGCATAAAGCAAGATGAAACTGAACATAGCATTAGCTCTCTGTTTTACAAATATAGGAATATGTGAAACATAGTTTTTACCCTTTAATGGGTCTTTTTTTCTCCTTGAAAAAAGCTGCATAAATATTGGAAAAGCATTATTGTTATATTTAAAGGCTATAAGTCTCTGAGCAGCTAAACCACCTTGATAGTTACCCAGATCAAAGCCTACTTTGGAGATGATGCTGAAGAAAAAGTCTTTAGCTCCATGAATTGATTTTATTCTGCAGTGAAGCAAGGACCTTATCTTTTGTGCCAACATAATGTCATTTTATAATCTAGGCTACAGCATCGAGCTATTTCATGCATTTCCAAGTCCTCTCTGCCAAACAACTGAGTTTGTGTTTATTCCTAATTTCTCTGTAGGATGCTTCTCAAATATAATCAGGGAACTACTAATGTGAGTTTGGAAATTTATCAAGTAATGAAAAATGAAATAATCATAGAAACATAGAAAGAGGAGATTAAATTAAAAGTAATTGCTTATTCAACATTCTAAACATTCTGTGTTTCATTAATACAGTGTTTGAAGGACATGATTGTTTTCATCACTGAAAAGCTAAGTGAAATAGAATGGACTAGCTATCTCCAAAAGTACAAATGCAAGTACTCTGGAGGAGAGGTGCCTAGGCAGATGCCCATCTTTCAAGGATGCTACAGAGAAGATTCTTATTGGGCGAGGGGTTCTCTCTCAACTCTAGAGTTATATCCTTGCTCTCTTCTGTAGAGTATAATGTT
Organism: Carollia perspicillata; assembly: GCA_004027735.1. Classification (NCBI taxonomy): domain Eukaryota; kingdom Metazoa; phylum Chordata; class Mammalia; order Chiroptera; family Phyllostomidae; genus Carollia; species Carollia perspicillata. Next base: position 13,111 of record PVKM010035041.1, read on the forward strand.
CTCTAGTACAGAGCCACAAGGCAGTGCAGAAATCTGCACACAGTAGCTAGTTAATGTATCTTTACCTGATATATATCCAGTGGAACAAGTAGTTGTCGAGAGGAAAGACAGCTGGGAATTTGCAGAGTTGGAGAGCTGCAATAGCTGCCATTGTTACTATGGTTTTCCCTGGTCTTTACTCTTTTTTTGTTTGTTTTTTAAAGATTTTATTTGTTTGTCTTTAGAGGGGAAGGGAAGGAGAGAGGGAGAGAAATATCAATGTATGGTTGCCTCTCCTCCATCCCCTGCTGGGAACTGGCCTGCAACCCAGGCATGTGCCTTGACTGGGAATCAAACCAGGATCCTTTGGTTCACAGGCCCACGCTCAATCCACTGAGCTACACGAGCCAGGGCTGGTCTTTACTCTTAAAGACAAGAGTAATATCTTTGTCCTTGTCTGGCACCTTAAATGTTCCACACACATTCCACAGTCTTAAAAGTTGCCTTTCTTTTTCTTTTCTTGCTCCTACTCTTAAAAGTTTCTACAAATGTATCATCAAATTTAAGGGAGTTATTAGAACTTAGAATTGTCTTTTGCTTAAATCCCTTCTTTGGGATGATGCCCTTCCATCTATTCACTCTGCAGGGTTCTAGAATCTTAGACAACATTCTATCAAGTAGAACATTCTGGATTTCATTTTTGCTTTATTCACTGAAAATTAAGGAGACCAAGGCTTTCCTTTATACTACTTCCACATTATACATCCAGACAAAGGAGAGGAACAAAAAGTATAGTTATCTTAGAGCTTTTTCAAATTAAAACTCATTTTAATCTAAAATAATGAAGTGTGGGAAAAGCCCCATCAAACCACCAGCAGTTAATATCTTCTAGATGCCTGGAGCTTTTCAAAGTAAACTTCAAAGCAGATTGATACCCTTTTAAGAATTGGTAAATTCAGGAACTGCTGAGAGCAGGCAGGCGCTCCTGCCCATTTTGAGGGGTATGAAAAACATAAAGAATCACAGTGTAATTTTTATATGAATTTTGTGTCTTATTCCTCTTGAAACGAATGTACAGTGGGTTGAATGATGCAATTGAGAGGTAACTTTCTTAATTAAACCGAAGTTGTTATTTCCATTACTGTTTGGCCCTTAGTATGAAACTTTTAAGAAGTCTAGAGCACTTGTATTTCAACTGAGAATCCACCAATCCCAATATTCCTTTGCCTCCCCCCCACCAAAAAAAAAAACAGAAGAGAAAAGAACCTCAGCCAAATTAAACCACTTAAAATTGACCAAAGCTCATTGAAGTGGAAAATACAAATACTAAACAAATTGCCCTGGTGTGTGAATGTAACTAATTCTCAGTCACAGAGTACTGAGACTCACCGATTGATTTTTGACTTTGTGATCTGGTCTCTGAGGACTGCTGATCAGAAAAATAACCAAGGAGTGCTCTGTGACTCATTCTTTAAATATTTGTTACTCCTCAACCCTCTGTGTAAGAGCAATGCCACTTTTAAATGCAGCAATATGAGGCTGGGTGGCTCAGTTGGTTAGAGCGTCATCCCGATAGGCCAAGGTTGCAGGTTCCATCTGTCAGGGCACATACAAGAGTCAACCAATGAATGCATGAAGAAGTGGAACAGCCCTGGCTGGCACTGGCCTGCAAACCGAACTAGTTCTTTCCCAGTCAGGGACATGCCTGGGTTGTGAGCCAGGTCCCCATTTGGGGATGTATGAGAGACAACTGATTGATATTTCTCTGTCACCTCTATATTTCTCTCCCTCTCTTTCTCCCTCCTTCCCCATCTCTCTAAAGATAAATTTTTTAAAAAGTGGAACGACAAAAATCCATTTTCTCCCCCTCCCCATCTCTTCCTCTCTCTGTAAAATCAGAAAGTAAAGAAATTTAAAAAATACATAAATGTGACAGCATGAGTCACGGAAGTTACATTATTTGTATTTTGAATCTCGTATGTTTATATATATTTTGTTCTTGCTAGAACAGTGGAAATGCTGCCCCAAACTAACTCAACTGTTTTTACTTTACCTCTTGATATTTGCACATTACTTTTTACTAGTAGAGATGAATATATGAGGCGATGCCCACCAACTGACTTTCTGACAGTAGTTTAGCTTCCTATATAAATCTGCTTACGGGCAAAAAATGTGCTTGACAGTTCATTTCTCACTAGAAAACAATAAATAGGTTATTTGTTTTGCAAATTGAAAAAAA
>PVKM010035042.1:0-15331 GCA_004027735.1 Carollia perspicillata
GGCAATTGTCTGTATACTTGTCTAATAAAATATAACCTAGTACTTAAGAGGTGTGGGTTAGGGAACAAAGTCTATGAGGAAGGTGATCATCTCCTGACACTACACACACACGTAGACACATGTGAACACAGGTGTATTCAACACAGTATCGCTGTTGGACAGCTCCTTCCCCCAATCCACACACAGCTAGATACTACAGACAGTAAATCCTCCCGAAAATATTTGTTTTGGACATGTTTACATTGTTTAGTGAGCCCATGGATCTTCCTTCACTGGGAACCTATCTTAAATAATTTTTCAGCACAAAATAAATTAATAAAATGATTTTCATATGCAATATAACCAGCTCAAAATTTTTAGGCTTTTAAGTTGTTTATGTTCCCTAGCTATTTACCAAAAGTATATATATGGGTATTAATAGTGTTATTATGCAATTCAGGGGCCAGAACCTCCCCCTCAAGTCTCTAAAAATATGTGCATAATATAATTACACTAAAATTACTGTAACCTCTTATTAGAAGGCTTCAACTTCCCCGCCTCCTTCATTTTTTGCTTAGATTAACCAGGTACATTTTCAACGGCTATGTCACTCTGCCCCCTTCTTCATACCATCTGGAAACAATAAAAAAGAAAAGTAAAAATCAGCAAAAGGTCAAGTGACCTGCCATATTTTCAAACTTATGTAAAAATTCTCCATAAGTGACAGGAACTTGACATTTTCTCAGTAAAAGTAATTTTCAAAAACTGTTTTATATAAAGTACAGTAAGACACTGGTGAAATTTGCAGCTTCATCTTCAATAAAATGAGGATCCCAATGACTATCAGTTTTACATGGAATAATCCAGTCCATGGTCTAAATTGCTTTTCCAAATTCATCTCCTCCTACTTTCCATAGCTCCTCATTCGTACCTCCATGGTTCTGTATACATACTTCCTGCTACTTTGAATGCCCTAATTACACCGCATTCCTTGTGCATCTGTTAAATTCCAGTTCTTCTTCAGAGAGCTATGCTATTGAGAAGGCTTCTCTAAGTCCCAGGACCTCCACTCCCCACAGAGAGAGAGGGAGATGGCTGCAACTCAGATACCGTGGTGGTATATTTCATAGCCAGGTGATAAGTACCAAAAACAGAATGAGTACACTTATTTCCATTCCTGCTAACTCACTAGACCATTAACTCCTAGAGAAATTAGTTGTACATATTTTCCAAAGACCTAGTAGAGAGCCTCTCGAATACTGCAGAGCATGAATGTTGGCTTTGCATGAGCAACACTGCCCTACTTCTCCAGTCTCCCCATAGACCAGACGTTCATTGATGAAATTGAGCAATCTAATTTGTATACTTAGCTATCATTGAGTACATTTAGTACATAGTGTTTTAAACAAAACAAAACAAAAACAAACAAACATGCAATGAAGTAGGAAAGTATGGCCTTTATACAAAAAAAAAAAAAAAAATCAGCCAATAAAAACTATCCCTTAGAAGGCCAAAGTTGTACCTAATAGATAGAACTTAAAGGAAGTGGCAAATATGCTTTAAAAACAAAACACAACCTGCAAAAAAACCTCAAAACTTCAGATGCAATATCTTAAATGTAGCATTTATAAATCTTAAGGAAGATACATAAAATTATAGTTCATGTTCTGGAGAACTAAGCTCATAAAGTCGCTGACCAGTTATAATCTTTTGATCCCAAAAATAAAGTTTAAAACAAGTTCATATTTTCCTTCTGTTCTTTCTTCATTTATATCCATCTGTTCATTATGCCTACATTAATTTAACAAAAATCCCCTTGCACATTTATTGAATAGCTACTATACATTAGAACCTGAGGACTCATTAAAGATAGATATGGTCTCTACCATTTATAATTTAAGGTGAAACAATTAGGTTTAAATAAATGAAGCATAGCCTACTGGGATATTTTTGAGATCTGTTAAAGCAATAAATTTAGTCTTGTTAAACTAAGTAAATATCCTGTTGTGCAAATTTTTCATTTTGTTTTACTGTGAAATGATTACATGGTTTATAGTTTACAAAGTAGAGTCTAAAACCTCAAGTCCTAACCCTCAAATTATTGCCTTTCCAAACTCAATTACTAACTGTAAAATGGATTTTACCATTAAGAATTGATCATTATCATCTATAAATACTGGCTCCTTTATGCGCTTTTCCCTTCTCCTTTTAAATAGATATCCCAGCCTTCACTTCTATCAAAATCTGATTCTGTTACTTCCTAACTATGTAGCCTTGGCTGCTTCGGTATTCTCATCTCTAAAATGGTAATGATAGTATCTACCTCACACGTTGTTCAGGGAATTCAATAGGCTTATATATGCAAAGCCCTTAGGATCAGGCCAAGCATATAGCAAGTATTCAATAGGTGTTGTTAAATGCCTGTGTGGGTGTATTTGTCCCGTACATCCTGTGACTAGTTTTAGAATATTTCTTTTATTAAAATTATATGTCATTGATTATGCTATTACAGTGGTCCTGATTTTCCCCCTTTGCCCCCTCCACCCAGCATCCTCCACTCCCTCAGTCAATCCTTACACCATTGTTTATGTCCATGGGTCATGCATATAAGTTCCTCAATTACTCCATTTCCTGTGCTGTATTTTACATCCCCATGGCTATTATGTAAATACCTATTTGTATTTCTTAATCCCCTCACCTCTTCAACCATTCTCCCACACCCCCACTCCCATCTGGCAACCATCAAAAAGCTCTCAGTATCCATGATTCTGTGTCTTTTCTTCTTGTTTACTTTGTTTTTTCGATTCAATTGTTGATAGATATGTATTTATTGCCATTTTACTGTTCATATTTTGATCTTATTTTTCTTAAATAAGTCCTTTTAACATTTCATATAATAATGATTTGGTGATGATGAACTCTTACTTTTTTCTTGTCTGGGAAGCTCATTATCTGCCCTTCAATGATAAATGGTAGTTTTGCTGGGTAGAGCAATCTTGGCTGTAAGTCCCTGCTTTTCATGACTTTGAATATTTCTTGCCAATCCCTTCTAGCCTGACAAGTTACTTTTGAGAAATCAGCTGACAGTCTTATCGGAACTCCGCTGTAGGTACTAACTTCTTTTCTCTCATTGCTTTTAAGATTCTCTCTTTATCTTAAGCATTTGCCAGTTTAATTATGATGTGTCTTGGAGTGGCCTCTTTGCATTCATCCAGTTTGGGACTCTCTGTACTTCCTAGACTTGCATGTCTATTTCTTTCATCAAATTAGGAAAGTTTTCTTTCATTATTTTTTCAAATAGATTTCCAATTTCTTGCTCTTTCTCTTCTCCTTTTGGAAGCCCTATGTTGTGAGTGTTGGACCTCTTGAAGTTGTCTCAGAGGCTTCTTATACTATCCTCACTTTTTTGGATTCTTTTTTCTTCTCATTGTTCTGTGTGGTTGTTTTTTGCTTCCTTATGTTCCAAATCATTGATTTGATTCTCAGCTTCATCCACTCTACTGTTGTTACCCTATAAATTGTTCTTTATTTCAATTAGTGTATCCTTCATTTCTGACTGGATCTTTTTTATGCTGCTGAGGTCCACACTAAATTCCTTGAGCATCCTTATAACCAGTGTTTTGAAGTTTGAGTTTGCATGTGATAGATTGCTTATCTCCATTTCCTTTAGCTCTTTTTCTGGAGTTTTGATCTGTTCTTTCAGCTAGGCCATGTCTCCTTTCCTACTCAATTTGGCAGCCTCCCTGTGTTTGTTTCTATGTATTAGGTAGAGCTGCTTTGACTCCATATCTTGGTAGTGTGACCTAATGTAGTAGGGGTCCTGTAGGGTTCAATGGCACAACCTCCCCAATCACCCAAGCTTTGTACTCTTGATGCATTCTCTGTGTGTGCTGAGCACACCCTCCTCTTATAGTTGGGGCTTAGTTGTGATTGGCAGATGAATAGGAGGGATTTACCCAGGCCAGTAAGCTGCAAGGATTGGCTGTGATCACTTACCTTCAACCACCACCCTCTGTGGAGGATCAGCTGTGCAGGGGCAGGGTGGTGTTGCTCCTTTGTGGTCATAGCCACCAACTGGGTGTGCTGCCCTGGTGTGTTTCCTGGGTAGTGCAGGCCAAGTTCAGCCCCAACCTGTGTTTTGCCCAGGGCCACACTTCCTGAGCTATAAAGCAATCTGAGATGGCTGCTACTTGTGCTGGGCTTGGAGATTCCCAGACAAAGTCAAACTTGTAAATCTAGGCTGGCTGCTGCTAGTGCTGAGCCTAGGGCTCGCACGGGCAGCTATTTCTTGTTTGAGAGGATCTAGTAAACTGTGTGGTTTGAGCCCAGCCCAGCCATTTATATGGAAAAGTAGGTTGGGTGCGCCAGTAAATGGGTGGGGCAGAGTCTCTGGGGATCTCCAAGACACGTCAAACATAGTTAGCTAGGTTGATGGAGTCTCAGTACGGCACCAGTTTGCCAGCTCAGTGGCTCTTTTGGGGTTGGGGAGGTTTATAAAAGGAACAATGGCTTCTGCTTGTCTCAAAGCATTCAAACGTCTTCCATTCCAGGCTACTGAGCACCCCTATCCCCACCCCCGCTCAGTTGCAGGCTCAGCTGTCAGAGTAGGTTGGTTTCCCGTAATTCCTTTGCAGGAACTCCCATCTGGGGGGTTTAGAAAATAGAAAATACAAAAGAACAATTTGTAAACATGTGTTTCTGTAGCTCTGAATACAATGTGGAGGAACAAAGGGAGTCAGAACTCCCCTATCTAATCTTCGAAATTGTAAAGAAGTCATGACTATTTTAACTTATTTAATTTTGTGAAAAGAACACTTGAGTGTAATGTGACTGAGGTCTAGGTTTCCATGCTTTAACTTTTCCCTCATTCAGTTTCACATAGACTAAGTGATAGGGGCACAATTATTTCATATGGGTGTTAGGCATTTTCCTCCAAAATATGTAATGTGAACCATCATTTAATTTGTAGAAAGGTGCTAAAAAAACAATAGAAAAGGATAGTGAAAACAGCCTTGGGTGAAGAACCAGAATATATGTTTGTTGTGATTCCTGCCCCTCCCCCCACCCCCACCACAAAATGCAATGTAGTTGGCGACTTGTACTGAGCACTTGACTTGTTGTCCAGGAGATAGATCATTAAAACGCAATCCCTACTTTCTAGGAACTCGGTTTCCTGGGGAGATTACAAACGACACACAGATCCTAGGATATATGAAGTGAAAGATGATATAAAAAGAGATGCTTGCAATAATGTGAGGCTGGAACAAACAGCTCTCAAATGTTCACGTTTCAGTAAGACAACGTGTTGCCGAATGAAATCCCATCCCAGGACCTTGGTTAGTGTTCTGAGAGTTGGATCTGGAAATGGAAGAAGCCAGCTAGGAAGAAGACACTTGGAAATCCTGCCCATGAAATAGGCCAGAGGAGGGAGTGAATTTTCTACATGGGTTCTCTCTTCTCACAGGAAATTTTATTCTCTTTTCTGGACCTTGGAAACTTCACTTAAAAAACAATGGATTCAGACAAGAAGTATCAAAGATTTCTTTGGGTCAGACAGTCAAAGTCTACTAAAGTCTGTCTCCCAACCTGTTCTATTTTTTTCAGCATGTTTATCCTCTGTGTTAAACTTCTACCCAATGTACAGAATAAAAATACTCTCCCAGGCCTTAACGCTTACTGAGAAATGTTTGTGAGTGGGCACAGCACTATTATAAAGGTGAGAAAATCAAACAAATTGAGAGACAACATAGAAATATCTAATTCTCAGAGTTTTATGAGTTGTTTTCTTCTAGAAAAGCATTATAAATCAAGCACATAGTGAGAATATATAATTTACCTTTTGAAGCTGTTCTGTGAGTGTGGAGAAAAAATTAGCATATGGTTGTAGAAGAGCAAAGAAAAAATGAATAATAAAACATGCAGTGTTGTTTTGAGGGCTAATTAAGTTAACTTTCCTCCCCAGGGGCCCGCACAGCTGAGCTCCTTGGCTATGGCTCTTCTTCCATCTGGGTTACTGGTTCAAGTCCAGCACATGCTGTTAGCAATCAAAACCCAGTCTAGCAGATCACTTGTTCAGCGTCTGCAGAAACTAAATAGATGGGCGAATGTCGATCTCTTAAGCCACTGTTTGTCACCAACTCATACACTGCCCTTGCATTAAACAAAAAATCAAGAGATAAAGTCAACTCAATTCAACTTTACAGTTGAACTTCTCTTTCTTCTAAATCATCAACAAGGTATCTAACGTTGACTGATTTGCTACACTTTGCAGATCTTTACTAACTGCCATTGCACATAACAAAATGGCCATGTCGTTCCTTTTATAGAACTTAAAAGCTAGTAGAGAAGGTAAGTGAATTAGGAGGAAACCTTCTTGCTCATCATCATAGGAACTAGTACTTTGTCAGTGGGTTGGTTATTCTACCACCCACAATCATTTTCATCCTTTTTGGTCTTGCTGTGGGCCCTTCGGTGGGGTAAGGGGTGATAACTGTTGGACAGAAGTATCCAGGCTCCTTTGGATACCAGCTGAGTTTGGGGCAGTGGGAGGCACCAACCAGAGATTAGAGAGCCTGAGGAAGGAGACGTCAGCGTATTCCTTTCTCATCTGATTTCTTGCATGGCTGTGGTTCTGGCAAGGGCTGACTTCTTTTACTTCCTGCCATAGCTCCTTTGAAGCAAATTCTCTTTCAAGGTCCCAGAGTGCTTGGCTCTAGTGACATCACTTCTTCCTTTTCTTCTTCGGGTCTGAAGTTGGGGATTCCATCCAGCTGGTGGAAGTGAACTGTTTTACTGCCCATCGTTTGTTTCTTTAAACTGGCTTGTACCTCTGCAAATGTTCCTTCATTCAACTCTCATGAATTAAATCATTTCAGTGTTCTATCTGTTGAAACTTGATGATACGGTTAGCAAAACTAATGTGGCTAAACTGGGAATCAAAATGAATATTTGAACTTAAACAAAAAAATTTTGATTTAAACATATAAATCTATACTCATCAGTCTTTCAGTTGAAGGAAAATATATTTCTTGGAATATGTGCTTATTGATTAGAAGTCGAACTTGCCTTTATGCATGATTCTCACATATAATGAATGCCTCCTGTCCAATTTTCAATTTCAATTTCATCAAAGCGAGAAGAGAACTTGCACTTGTGAAAAAAGTACAACATCCATTTGAAATTTCTCCCACTCTTTAATGTGCTTCTTGCTCACCTGAAGTAGGAATGCTTTTTTTTTTGCAATGATCTTTACAAAATATTCTATTTTGTTTTCATAAATGCAGCAATTCTTTCTTTCTGCACTCTAATTAAACATTACATAAACAATAAAATACAGTAAATAATTGCCATGGCAAGTAGAAATGGAATTAATGGGGTTGGAAACAAACACATTCGAATAAACAAACAACACAAATAGTGGCATCGAAGTGTCAAGGCGTCGTAGAAAAGTCTATTGGCTTTGCATCTACTTTTTTTTACCCAGGAAATGTACAGTGTTTATTAAACCAATATTTTGGTTAATTAGAAGAGGATTATAAGAGTTTTACTGTTTCTGTGGACATGTATAAATAAAATTACTAAGAATATGAGAGTGTGGAAGTATGTACCTAACAGACTGGGGAAGGGAAGTCAGGAAGCATTCCCAAAATAAATAATATGGAAGTTAATCTATCTGAAGGAGGAGTAGGCTTTTTAAAGCAAAGCGAGAAGATTATTCCTCTAGAAAGAACAACATTGAGACGCTGATGTACGAAAGGAAACACCGGATGCAGAGCAAGAGTAATTTCAGCTGAGAGGTGAAGCCAGGACTCACCGTGGGATACAATATTACACCCTCTGGCCAGTGTTTTCACCTCTGCAATTAGATATTAAAATGCACTCCATGGGGATGAATGGGAGTTAATGTGATTGACAGAGATCTCATCAGATCATTGGGGAGGAAAAGGAGGGACCTTGGGAGGAGGGTGCCTGAGGCAGTGGTAAAGAGTCTAAGATGGAATTGGCCGAGAAGCTGAATGCCTCCGGATCACGTGGAATTATGGGCCAGAAGATTCAAAGTCAAAAGAGGGCCCATGGGCTCTGTCTTCTTCTAACAGGCCTTGATGACTACTGTGCTGCAGCTGCCTGTATTTCCCAAAGGATGGTATTTTGGGTGGATTTTGGATGGGAGAAGAAGCTCCAGGTGCAGCCTAGGATTGGGCTGGCCCAACAGAGGGTGGCAGGGTTATTCTTTTTGGGTGTTTTAGAGGGGACAAGCTCTGGAGCAGAAGCCTGCCATTCTTCCAGAATTGTGTTGTAGTTTTAGTTTGTAAACTAACCTATAGAAATAAGATAATGAAAAAATAACAAGGGGAAATCCTAGGAAAACTCAGGTGTTAGAATTTAGCTTTGATTGATAGGCTTAAGTGATTAAAGCTGTAACTAAAGAGTTAAAGACTTTAGCCTTAATTGATAAGCTTAAGTGACTAATGCCTGTGGAAATGCCTGTTAATCCAAAATTGTGTAGCTTTTGAATAAAGACTCCTTTCCTTTATCACCAAAACTGCGCCTGTGGAATTTTGCCTAGAGTGTGGCGGCAGGCCGCAGGACTCTGCCTGCTGTTTGGCAACACGGTGGCATTTGTATAATAATGTTCTTAATAACAGCTGGGTTACTTAAGGAGGATAACTTACTATTGCTGATATAAAGGAGAATGGGTTTGTCTTATATTGTCATTAAAGTCCTGAAGAGACACACTACACACATTATTCAAGTACAACCAGCCCCTGTATAGAATGTTGAAAATTCCAACATTGTAATAAGGTAGCCGCTATTCACTTGGTCATTATTAAATTAATCATGAATGATGTATTTTAAAATATGAAAGAAAACACTATAAGTTTCTACAGATCTGTGGAAAATGTTAATGTTTTCCCTATAATAATGATTATAAGAATTACCAACATAATGCCTATTATTTCTCAGAACTGTTTCAATTGTTCATAAGTAGACATATCATGGGTATGCAGAAAATTACATCGTTAAGTGTGACTTGAGTTGGCCCTCTAAATCTGCTGTCCTCGATAAAATAAGAGTCGAGTACCTGAGAGTCTATCATCCTGGGTTTCACTTCTTTGCTGCCAGTCCCCCCACTGGCCTCTCCTCTGCACCCACTTTAATTCTCTAGCTGTGAAAAAGGCAATATCCTGCTTGTGATATTGGAATGAAGGAAATCTAACAGGCTTGAGAACTGAACATTTGTTTTGTTTTGAATTTTAGGGCAATATACTGTGGCTAATTTTTCACTTCTGAAAAATATTGCTCTGTAAAACCTTATAAATTATTCTGAAAAAAGTTTCCCATGCAAATTCCTGTGTTCCTGTTTTTTTTTTCCCCCAGCACACAATTCGAATATGAGACTTGGATACTGACTTAAAATTCTTCCAGGTAAAGCTGAAACACCAAGACTCATGTACAATATGCTACTTGATGTCCTGTGTTTCTGTAGGTGAGAGAAGGAAAGATTACCTCCAGGTCCTGCCCTTATTTAAAAAGAACTGGGCTAATCTGTTTGGACCAGAATTTTAAGAGATGGAAATCTTACTTAGGGATAGGGTGTTAGCTCTTAGGTATTCACACCGAAGAGCTTACAGGTGCACAGATAAGACGTACTTGATCTTCCTTATACTTGTTTAGGACTTCGCATGTAGTTGAAACATCAGTGGTCTTATTTTGACAATTGATGGAGCTCCCTGGTGAGCAAGCATACAATTTTTGATAAGTTTTTGTTTGTTTGTTTGTTTGTTTGTTTGTTTGTTTGTTTGAAGTTTACCCAACCTGGTTTTACCTGGGGCTCTCTCTCACCCTGTACTGTCTTCGATCAGACGCAGCCATCAGATCAGTCGTACTCACTCCTCCCTCCTCTCTTCCTCCATCCTGTGCACTGGCTATGCAGTCACCCCAAGCTCTACAGAGCAAGGAGGTTAAGACTGGCTTTAAGTTCTGGGAAATGGCAATGACCTTCTGCCTCAAATCTAAACTGTACCCCTCACCCCCGTTTCTCTGAGTTCTGTAGTGAGCATTTTCTCAGTAATATTAAGAAAATACAACCATGTTGCCAATTGTACATGAATTATGATATCTCTCCCATGAGGGTCTCAGAGGGAGGAACGGTAGCTGGGTTGAGCTAAGATCTATATACTGGCCTCTTAGCTGTACACAAACTAAACAATACCAGACTGTACCATAAACCCTTGTACATCCTGCTCTTATCCATCCTGATGAGAAGTACCACATAGGCAGTTGTGGATGAAAAGGGGCCACATACGGAACATGACAAGTTCAGGGGAGGCCTGCATGACTTGAAAACTCAGAGATCTAAAGTAACCACAAAGGAAGGTCTGAAATCACAACTAATTAACTAAAAGCAGGTCATGGTGGGAGGTCATTGCCCTAAGTTAGAATCTTCCATGGCAAAACGCCAATCTTTACCTCAATTGAGCCTATTGTCTTTTTGCATCTATGATAACACACCTTTGGAATGTCAGGTAACTTCCCTTTTTATCCAGACCCCTGGGGCACACCACCACTATCACCAGAGCAGAGACCACAAGTCCCTTATTATCATGTTAACTGTTGACTGTTAACTATCCCATACCCAAGTGTGTAAAAAAAAGTATGTGCCCATCATTTTCCCTGTTTACCCAATCCCATAGGTTCCCCACCATTGCCTTTTCCCGCCTCCCTTAACTATCACCAAAGGACTTCATGTAACCCCCTTATCCCTCCTCTTTTGATTGTAATGTATAAATTAAGGTGCAAAACTGCCTTATCGGGAGTTAAGAGAGCATTATCCGGAGCATTTCCTCTGTCTGTTGAGGTTCTACTTCCTGGTAGTTGTCGTCATTTTGGTTCAAATAAGCTCATAGAAATTCTTACAGGTTTGGACGTTCCTTCTGTTGACACAGTCCAGGTGCACATCTGAGCCTCATGCCTATGTTCTCTTCCAATAGCCCCAGAGTCACTCAATCCCTCATAGAGATCATTTTTCTTCCATATAAGTGAGATGTTCTACCTCTTCTCCATCCCTGCTCACACCTCTTTTAATTCAGAATTGATTATTTCTCATCTGGACAATGTTAAGAGCAGATTTATGAGAATCTTTGCCTCCTGTCAAATACCAGGCTACCCGTTCTCCAGATCTCTTGGTGGTCAGGGGCTCTCTATAATTCAAGTATGAACTTCTATTACCTGGAAGAATGTACAAGACTACAAGACTGAGGTTACGTCTATTGACATTGCTGGATACCTCTCCTCTCCTAGTGCTGAAGCACGTCCTCCTCTAAGAAAGTGATATTTCTCATCAGGATACACATGGCCCTATATACTGTGTCTGGTCAACCAGCAGCACTTCCTGTGGTGGGGGACTCAAATGTCAAGAAAATTTTAGTTTAGGTAATAGCTAATAAGTTTAGTAATCCATGTATATAAAAGGCTATTGTTCCAGGAACTGAAGATATGACCCACCCTGACTCTAGGAGACCGTAAGCAGTTCTACCCTTGTGCCTCAGGAGGCCTGCAAGCAATTGGGGATGGTATCTGAGCCACTGTGCTCCACGGGGAGAGCCCACCATCCAGGACACAGCTGAAGACCACCATCCGGAGCACAGATAAAGAATGCTGTAGCTTTTATCTGATTAACTATTCCCCTGAATTCCAAACCCCTTACCTACACTTTTCTTTTCTTTATGAAAGGGTCAGTTTAAAATGGAATTGAAGACAGTCTGCTGGGTACATAACCTGCCGTCTTCTCAGATCGCTGGCCATCTGCATAAGGCGACCACGAAGATTCAATCCCTTTCTCTGCTGATTGGGCCTGATCGGGCCAGGCAGCACAAACACCAGCTTTTCCAGTGTCACCCACGCTCCAGGGACAGCAAATTCGGATCAGACCTCAGCCATGCTTCCCCTTTCATACCCCTCCGCTATTACAGTCTTTCCTTCCTCATAGTCCTGTGAACACCCCAAACAGTTATTCTAAACCCTGTAATTTGCATTATCCCAAGTTCCTTAACGAACAATATAAATATCAAACGAAACAGAAACAGATTCGTAGATACATAGATACAGAGCACTGACAGCTCTGGGGGGTGGGTCGGAGGGCTGAGTGGAAAAGGTGAAGGGACTAAGTGCAGACAACAGTTTGGTGACGACGAGAGGGAAAGGGGCGTGGGAGGAGGAAGAGGAAGGTAAAGTGGGCGGAGGGATACGTCATGATGGAAGGAGGCTTGACCTGGGGTGGCGAACACCCAATATAATGTACAGGTGAAGTACTGTAGAATTATACACCTGGAACCTATATAATTTTATTAACCAAGGTCACCCCAATAACTGTGGTAAAAATGAGTCCATATTGAAATGATTTGCACTTCAATAAGACTAGAAAAATCTTGCATGCGTTGGGCAATGATTGTGTGTGTGCATGTGTGTACCTGGTTGCAATTTGGTGCATTAACTTTCCCATGGCCGACTTAACTATTAGAGACTCTTCACTAATCCTTTTGAAAGTCTGTCTATTAAGTACAAGGTTCTGTGACACCTAAGATAAAGAAAAAGCTCCTTAGCATGGTGTGCTAACTCTGCCAGACCTGGCACCCAAGTTCCTCTCTAGGTTCCACTCCAGCCACAGCTGGTCCTAATTTAACCTTTGTTACTAATGAACTACACACCTTGGCTTTCACGCCACTATACCATTACACCTGCTCTTTCCTCTTTCGCTTCTATCTTTACTTACCAACTTCCACTGACCATTTTAGACTCAGCTCAGTCATCGCCTTTTACAGACTCCCAATAGCTTTGTCCACGCACTCCCCTCTCGCAGAGATGCCAACGGACTACTTTCTTTCATTTGAGTGACGTGGAATTCTGCCAGGCAACAGTAAAAAGTGACTTTGGAAAGTGACATTAGGAGTGGAGGAGTCAGTCATACCTGAGGTAGATCTTTGATGGTGAAATTTCCTTTGATAAATAGGAGACAGACACTGCAACAAGCTTGAATCTGGGAAATAAGGAGAGGTGTGAGGGCTACTGTTTATTGACCTTGTGCTTCATTTGACACTGACTTCCTAGTGAGCACTACCCTGTGCCTGGCATGGAGCTAGGTAGTGGGATTTCAGAAGTCAATGAAACATATCCAATCAAGACTTGGACATCACAGAGCTCGCTGACCAGCTGGAGGACAGGTCATTACTCATCAACATACTGAAGTGGACAAAGGCTTTGAGAAAGGACACTCCTGGAGATGTGGAAGAATGTACAAGACGAAGGTCATTTCCTTTTTGTTGGGGTTATTCCACTGGCCCATAAGGACTGGCTTCAGAGCTGGAAAAACTGCTGGAAAATATAGAAAGTATTTTTTGTGTGGAGACCTAGTATTTAGAACTGAGGTTCATGCTTGCTTACATATGAAAGGAAAGAAGACTGGATTTGAAGATAAAATGATAAATATAGGACCCAGTTCTGCCACTGTACCATTGAGTAACCTTGAATAAATCACATCAAGTCTTTAAACATGCGTTTCCCTGGCTGCAAAATGTGTGCACTAATACCTGACTTGACATATCTAAGGGCTGAGAGAGGCTCAATTAGGACAATAAAGGGGAAAATACTTTGTAAATCATCAAGAACGATGTGCATTTTGTTATTTGTACTGTTGCTATGTGAACCAGCCTAGGAAATCTGGGACTGAGCAGGTTAAGACTTAGAATAAACATAAATGACTAAACAGGTAGATATTTCTGACTTCTAACTTTCAAATTTCCCTGCATTTCCACACCAAAGTTCCTCTTGTTTTAAAGGTTCAGGTTTTTTTTTCCTTCCCTGAAAGAATGAATTTTTAGGGGAAAAATTGTTATTGTTAGACTTTGTGTAGGACTCTGCTGGAAAATTTTCATAGATAAACATGAGTCTGCTACTGGAACAACCTTGGCTCTGTTTGGGGGCCCGTAGTGGGCATTGGCAGTGTTCTGTCCAGCCCTTACCCCAGGGCGTTCTTACCTGTTCTGTGTGACCATCTGCAATGTGTGTGTCCTGTCTTGTATTGATACCTGCATTCTTCTTACAGGACAGCCTTTGGCCATTGGAGCTGCTTTTGCCTGAAAGTGCAGAAATTAGAATTGTCTGATGGTTTATAGTGTCCCTACCTCCAGCCAAGGAGAGCTCAAACCCAGCGACAGACTAGCTCAGAAACATGAAAACCCAACTTCATTTACTAGAGTTTGGACACTTCAGCGCTCACCCGGGTATTGGGCTGAGGCTGGGACTGTGTCTAAATTGTTACCCTTGTTTCTTCTTTTTACATTTGGCTTCTTCATGCCAAGTTTTCCCACTTTCTCTTCTCCTGTCCCCCCACTATTTTGCCTATTTCTCTTAGGAACACTGTTTTGATCAATGATCCTCATTTCTGGGACTGCTTCAGGGAAATCTGACCTAAGAAAACTCCCCTTCATTGTGGGAAGCTTAGGTAGACGTGACCTCAACAGGGATTTGTCTGAGTAGATGGGCGATGATGACTATAGAATGGAGACAGTTATTTTGATAACAATACAGGCACTATCTCAAACTTTCTCTCTTTCCTGACCACACTGAATGAAGTCTAACATGATTAGACGCATTTAGTAGTTACTGAATAACTCTCCTGTGTTTATTATAACAGGCGATAGCAGCATATAAGATGCGATTTTTGAAACCTCGGGAGGAAACATGTTATTTGACAATAAACTGGAATTTTAGGCTGTACTTAAACATTAATAAATATTGTCCTTGTAATTTGTAAAGTGTGAAAAAAACTAGTATTTATTAAACACAATTTACTTAATATGCAGGGTGGGGCAAAAGTAGGTTTACAGTTGTTTGTATGAAAATAATACAGTAATAAGTAAGTAATAATACAAGAATAAACTTCATGTTTCACATACAACTGTACACCTACTTTTGGCACAATCATTGCATTCGATTCTCATTACAACCCTGTGGCGCAGTTATCATTCTCATTTGAAGATTAAGTGAATAACATGAAAGATACAGTAACATACTATGCGACTGATGCGCTGCAACCTAAATCAACTGTACTTCCAATCCTGAGCTCATTGTGTTTCGGAAAAACGGACTCTGACACGACGTGGGGTCAACGGAGTGAGCGCTTTATTAATGCATGCAGACCCAGAGGAGACAGCCTCCAAATTCTGGGCGCTGAGGAGGGGTCAGGTGGGTGGTTAAATACCTTTGTAACAAAGTGGGGTGAGGAGGGGTCACGAGGCACAAGCAGGGAGCAGGAGAGTGGGAGCCAAGGACACAGAAGCAGAGGGCAGAAATT
>PVKM010035043.1:0-15330 GCA_004027735.1 Carollia perspicillata
TGAGAAAAACAGTAGGCAGACAGAGGTAGTTGTCTAAAAAAGATTCTTCCAGCTGTTTATTGGCTCACAGTTTTGCTGAGATATTCAATGTGTATGGTTACAGTGGGTGGAGTTGTGAATGGGCATAAGGACTCCCAATTTAGAATGTTCTCTGCCACTTTTTATACACAGAGAACAAAGAGTCTGGAGACACCCTAATGAGTTTTCAGTTTGTGAGCTGCTTGGCATCGAGTTAGAGTAGGTGGCAGATGGAGTTTGGTGCCAGGTCAATAAGTTGGATTTATGTGCCCATTTATTTGGAGTTTCCATAGGGAACATTCCCAGAAAGCAGGTCTATCCTGGGAGAATTATTATGCAGTTGGACTCGAGTTATCAGGCATCTCATTGTTACCATTTATTGTACGTACCCATTTCTGGTCTTCAAAATTAAAGGAATGTGCATACATGAAATAATGGTGTCTGATTTTTAAATAAAAGAAATCTGGGGGGATAAAAAGAAAAAAGCAGCCTTGAGTTTTCCAAAAGTGATGAGGACAGTACTCAAACTCATTTGACCTCTACAACTTTTGGGGTTCATCCAAAAGAAACTTTTTCCAAGGGTCCTTGGCAACAGAACTCATTCTACCTATAGTTGCTTCTAAGGAGAAGGTTGTTAAGGAATCTTCAGTCTCTTACCCATTTTGATTTTCAATAAATATTTAATAAGAAACAAAAATGGACTTTCTGGATGGTGCTTGATATGGACAGAAGAGTTACCACAAATCACATCTAAAAGAAAGCCCTCTTGCCAAGGCCAGGTCTGGTGGTCTTTTCCTCAGAGTCCCTTGCCTAGGTGCTTATTTGTAGAGCTACCAAGAGGACCCTCCAGACACCTAAAGTGCTGACCAGATATGCTTTGGTGAGCTTGCCACTATCATACAATAGAAACGACATCAGGTCAATTGAGAATTTATATCCTACGAACAGCATTTGTTGCTCTGACTATGTCTGTGTTTGGGAACCTGCTGACCTGAGAGTCATTTCTAGAAGGTTCAGTCCATAGGTAAGTTCTCTTAGCCTTAGCAGTTTGCCTCCCAGCTTCCTTGACATTATGAAGTCTGTTTGTTCGGAATTAATGATTTCTTTTGTCCGTATGCTTGTAGCCCTCTTGTTTAGACCTTTTTTCTGCCTAATATTATAATTATTAACATTTCTGTCTCAATCAATAAATGATAAGCTCCATGAGGATTTAATTCTACATATTTCTGTAGTCTTGACAAATTAGGTGCTAATTTTCTTTTTTGTGAAATCATAAAAGGTTTAAAGCAGTAGGAAGCCAGAGCCAAGGGCAACATCCACCCAATTCTAACCACAAAGCAAAATGCATTAAATGCAAGGAAACACTGAGTGACTCAAGTTGATTTGAACGGGAGGATACCAAACCTTGGTGGCCTCCTCAAAGGGAATTTTCAGGGTTCTCTTGCCAGCCTCTCCTGGGGCCCCCTCCGCCATCACCTCACAGACGCCTCTGCAGTGTAGCTGAGACCCGGGCACTACAGTGTGATGTCTGAAGCAGGCTTACCATTCACACTAAGGTATGTCCTCTCCATTCCAGGGGTATTATTTATTTTTAAAGATTTTTAATTTTTTTAAGATTTTACGTTTTGATTACAGCTTACATTCCAAACTGTTTTGCACTAGCCCCCGGTGGACGGCACAGCAGTTTGACATTCATGTAGGGTACAAAGTGTTCCCTCCGATAACTTAAGTGCCCATGTGGTACCGTGGATCGTTATTACAATACCATTGACCACATGCCCTGTGCTTTACCTTACACCCCCCACGCCTGTTTTGTAGCTACCGACCAGTACGTCTTAATCCCATCGCTTATTTCCCCCCAACCCCCAACATCCCTCCCCTCTGGCCTTCATCAGTTTGTCTCCATGACATCACTTGTCTGTGGAACCTAAAGAAAAAAATAAATGAACAAAAAAAATTAAAACAGACTATGGACACAGAGAACTAGCTGTATTTTCCAGAGCTAGTTACTTTCCCGTGGCAAACCTCAGTTTCCTCATAAAAAGAAAAACAGCAGGACGGAGGGAATGAAGAGGGCACACACATCAGAAGGTGGTGGCGTGAGGGCGGAGGAAACACGGCCACTCCTTTACTTTGGTAACAGAGGCAAGGGGGGTATTTATGGGTTGACTGTAGGTATGCAAGTTCATGTCTTTACGTATTTCAAGGTTTCTGCTGAGTAAGTTATGAGGGGAGGGGACGCGTGCACAACAAAGGAGACTGCCAGCTCTCCTAAAGGACTTCCCTTGAAAAGGACTGAAATTACCATCATTTGGACTGGGAAAAGAGAAATAGAGACAAAATAATTTATCCTAGAATTAAAATCAGGAAACCTTTAAAATAATTTACATATGCTTAAGTTTCATGCATTAACTTTTGTCATTGCAGCTATGGAAGAGAATCCTGCTTTCTCGTGCACGGCTCTGTGTCCATTTCTACTGCTCTCTAAGCTTCAACTCCAACGTCACCTCTCTGTGAAAGCCCTCTCTGACCCACGCCCAGCAGAGTTATGTGTTGTGCCATCTGCCCTTGCTCTGAACCTTGGGAGTGTGTTCCTCACGGCAATGGGGGCCTTGCGTTGCAGCAGTGTGGGAGGAGACCGTCTTCTCACTGGACTTGGGGCCCCTTTAAGAAAGAATGTTTTCGCTTTTGTCTTGACTCTCATACACATTCTGCTTATATACCACAGCCTATATTTGTAGTCATTTTCATATAAAGATAAATTTTCCTATAAATATCTGAGTAAAATTGGTGATGGCAGGTATTCCATAATTTTATGAGGCAATAAGTATTATTTGAGGCCATTTTCAGATCTAATGGGGGGGCCACAGGGCTTACCCAGTATGGAATTTCTTAATTTTTAGAGATTGATTTGGGTTTGTAAATATAGTCATTCGCTTGCCTCCTTTATAATTTTATTGTATCTGTTGCCACATGTATTATTGGTTAGTTCATTTTGTTTCTTTAGCTCAACTCACTTCTTTTACTTAAATTACTTTAAAAGAAAAATTTCAAGAAAATTAGAAACATGTGTATAATGTGCCATAAATAGAAAAAAAATCAAATACATTGAAATATGAAGTGCTTATCCATGTTTTGCTTAAAATTGTTTCTGTGTGACCAAAGGTAAGTAAACCACTCCTAGGTTCAGGAAGCAGGGCTCCAGCACTACATGAAGCCACCATCTTCCTTCATCTAAAGCACCTCACTGTTAAACGTGTGCTCAGTACTCCTCCTGTGCCTCCCTGAAGTCCTCCTCATGACAGAAGAGAGTGGGCATGCTCCCTGGCCCCCGTCCCTCCCCCAACCCTGCCATGGTCTCCCCTCCACAGGCAAGAGTGGGCATGTGACCACCATTGGGGGTGGTCTGGCCCAGAGCATCTAAGTGGCCCATCATACATTCCTTTGAATTTTTATCTTGACATACATAGACAGTTTGTTTCTACATCAAGGTAGAGTACATATTTGGAATTATTTTTATACAAAGATAGATATTTTCCTCCAAATATTTGAGAAAATGTGATGAACTTTGAAACAGTTTATTTGGTGATTTCGAGTGTGACCAATCACACCATCATGCACCACATTTTGAGAAAAAGGTAGTCTCGAGTAAAACACGATATTGTATCAGATGGTCTTCCCCTCAGTATAAGATGTAGTTTAGTATAAGGTCCCTCATTGACTGACACGAACTGAAATCCAAGGAGACTGAGATTTGCAGAAAACTCTAGGAAGAGTTCATCTACTGAGACACTAAGTAAGAAGTGAAAAACAGAGGTGATGTATTTGGATCATTCTGGACCAGACTTAAAAATTAATTTTTGAAAACTAATTCTGCAGGTAATTGAAATCCCGTTTTTATCTGAATGACAGAGCCCAAGTATCCCCTCCCCGTTTTAGAGGAGAAGGTTATTCCTCGGTCTTACCAGCTTTGGCCACTCCCAGCCAGGCACCAGGGATGCTGTCCCGTGGATGGGGTGGGGGTGGGCCACTTAGCTACACAAGCCCCCCTATACCATGGGTCTTGTGGATAATGTGTCACAGAAGTTAGAGACTAGGGAGAGGCTTTACATTCATCAGTTGGCTTGAGTATACCAGTTGGGAGCCCCGATCTAGACTATTTCTATACTGCTCAGTAACTGCTCCGTGGTACAAGTACACCTTAAACTGGGGCAGAGCGAGGATTTGGAAGTTAACTGGTAGATGTTTATTTTTGGGCTGATATAGCCTCAGTTTTAAGTTTAGAAAAAAGGAAGAGAAGCTCTTGGCTTTGATTTGGCATCCTGTTTCTGTACTTACTACTGAGGAAGTGGCTGGCAGGTTGATTAAACCATCTTCATTTAGCTGGTAGGAGCCTTGTAAAACTGCCTAGAAGTCAACAGAATAAGCCCCCAGGGGAAAAAGCAAGAAGTGGACTGGAGTCAGTTTTAAAGTTTGAGACTTGGCTTCAAATACAACTGTCTGCATGGTTATTCTATTTAGTAGGAATTCTAGGGGTTTTAGTGGTTTTAGATGACAGAATAAAGAAGCTTTAATTATTTTACTGTAGCACACCCAATCTTTCTTCATGATGTGTGTGCGTTAGGAAACTGATGGCCATTTAGAGAAGTTTCTGCCAAGTCTGACAGTATTGCTGGCCAAATCCCTGGGAGTAAGATTTGGTGGCAATTGGCCTTTGGGCTGAAGAAAATTAGCCCATGTGCTATTTTCTAGTCTAGTTAGCCTCAACAGCCATCAGTAGCTTGCCCTCAAAAGCAACAGAAACTGGGTCCCCTCTTTCCCATGGTGAGGGCTAATCTGTCTGCTCCCCATCTGATGGTGAGAGACATCAGCGAGAGATAAAGTGAGCCCTCTGCCTGACCCCTGATCAGGCCTGTGGCCCATTTCTTTAAATCTGCATTTACATGACAGAAACCTAAGAACATGGCCACCATGTATTCATTGTCGATCTGCATTTTAGTAAAAACAGACACTGTGCCTATAATGAGTCTTGTTTCTAGTTTCTTGACAACATTTTGTTGGCCCTCCAGACGAATGCTCACCACGGCCGGAGCTGCCTCTGCTTTGACTCGAGGGGGCCGAGGCAGGTCCCAGGGTGAACAGCTGAGTCTCCGACCCACTCTGTTTTTCAATGACTCCTTTCTTTGCCCTGCTCAGGCTGCAGAAGAGAAGCCATGTGGGAAAGGACCCACTCTGCCATACCTTAGTGCCTCTCAAAGCCAAAAGGGGTAGGAATCTGGTAGGATTTGGAATTGGTAGCTACTTCAGCGTCTCTGATAAGGGGTGAGTCAGACAACTGACAGAAAACTGAACTCCTCTTACAACTGCCTAGAGATGACACAGACCTCTGCTTCTTCTGCTCACCAGTCCCTCATGAGGCCCAGCATGGGCACTAGGAACAGGATAGTCTGGCTTCTGCACCCTGTTCCCTGCTGGCTGGGCAACCCCTGGCACGCACACGGGCTTACCTCTGAGGCCCTACTCCTTAAAAGCCAAGAGAGAGGGGTTGTATACTTTTCTAAAGACACTTTGAAATTCAATAATGTGACTAAAATTTGGGGATGAGAGAAAGGAAGTCACCCACGGGGGAAAGGTGGAGGACAATAAAACAACACAAATCTCTAGGAAATATCGAGGTCTCTCTTTATTCTTACCTTTGATTACACGCACCACCTCTGACACTTCCTAGCATTTCTAATTTGCTCTGTGACCTCTGGCAAATTTCTGAGCTTCCCTAGATCTCTGTTGCCTCTTCTATTAATTGGGAGCAGTAATACCATCCATACAGAGTTGTTGCTTTTGGTATTTTTATTTTGAGGAATAAATGTTTATACATTTAAAGGGCTTAGCATGGGACAGGCACATGGAGGCGCTCAATAAATGTGAATTTTCTCCACTTTTCCCTTTCTCTTCAAATTGCTTCACACAAGATCTTACCCTGAAGAACTTGCTATCGGCTGGATGTTCTGACTAGGTGTTATGTCATTAGGGTCACAGGTCACACTGAGAATATCATCGATGCTCCAGTGCTCCTCAGAGCAGAAAAAAACCCATGGGAAGGGTTCCTGTGTGTTGATCACGCACCCAAAAGCTGTGTAGGTGGACAATGTAGTCCAGACTGGTGTAAGTTGTGTCCTCTCTCCCACTGCCCGACCTGCGCTCTCCCTACCTCCTGAATCTTAGCCTTCCCTTCAGGATCTGGCTCCCTGTGGATTCTCCCCTGGTTGGTCCAGCCAGAAGAGCCCTCTTCCATACATGTCTCAAGCCCTGTTAGCTTTATTCTCAGAGCCTGCTTTTCACTTATGTTGTGAAATCTCTTCTGTATTTTAAATTGCAATTGGTATTTATATATCCTTTTGCTACTTAACATTGTACATTTCTCTTGTCTCTTTAGCTAGATGGCAGATTTCTTGAGGGCAGGGAGATTGCATTTCTATAGCCCTCTGAACAGAGTAAGCAATCCACATGTGGGCAGAGCCCACGGTAAAAAAATATTTACACTTTTCATCTGTTCCCATAGTAGCACGGAGCTTTCTCTCACACCCTCAACACTCAATGAATACCACATTCGGTCACTCTGGTTTTTTTCGTCATAGAGCAGATGAGGCTTCTAATTTTGAATTTGTGCTACTTTAGAAAGATTGTTTTACTTTTTCTTCTTTTTGCATATAAAAATGAGGCTACCTTCCTCTTCCTGCCTCTCAGATAGATACCTATTTGAGACCTCAAAGCACTAGCCCTATCCTCCCCTCCAAGGCTTTGAAAGGCAGATAACACATTTGCCTCCTGATAATGAGATATTTTCTTTAAAACAAATGTTATAAACTTTTAATTCATTTCCACACTCCAAGTCCTCAAGTTCAAGAATTTCCCAAAATGGAAAATATCAATCTCATCAATCAATCTCCACTTGACCTGTTCTCCACAGTCAAATCCAAAGTCCTGCCTTAAAAGTTCTGCATTCCTCTGAAGTTAAATGATACAAAAAATGTCAAAAACACTCTTGCATTTGAATCACCCCATCTGTCTCTGCGCACACGGCCCGATTCAGCAGATTGGCTCCTGGGGGAGGGCCCTGGGCTCCAGCCTATTACAAACAGACAGACACATCTCCAAGGTGGCTTTGTCAAAAGCCAAGGACATTTTTTAGGCATAGACTCTGAGCTTGTTGCCACATAAACAAATAGAAAGATTTCACTTTAGCTTCCTCAGTTTTTTTGGATTGACAACAAGTATTAAGAGGGAGACGGAAGCCAGGAAGGCAGCCTGGGGCAGCTAGAAGCCCACAAGGAAGCCGGGAATTGCTGGCTCTGGCTCTTCGCTCAGGGCAAGGCTGTGAGCAAAACTCAGCTGTGAACTAATGTCTGGAAACCATCTCGGCTGGGCATTTCACCCATAGACCCAGAGGCTGCATAGTGTAGAAGTGAGCAGTTCTTACTTCTGCCTGCACAGTAAAGTCAACTGTGAGGCTGTTAAAGAATGCCAGTGTCTGGGCCCCACCCCAGGCCTGGGGAGTCCCAAGAATGGGTGTTTCTGAAGAGATCTCAGGGCCCGGGGGTGGGGGGCTTCTTACATGTGGTAAGGATGGAGAACAACTGACTGGTGATAGCAAAAAGTCAGATTTGCTTGACTGAGTTTGACTGAGTTTCTCTGTTGACTGGAATCTGTGACTGAATACTCGTATACACTTTTCATTTCAAGGATGTTATTTTCCCTCTTTTTGATGAGTATTCTTAAAGTGTGGCTGTAGGCTAGATCTACAAGGGATCATAGAGATCGCCGAGTCCACCTGTGGTGAGCAGGTTTAATGGATGATGCCAGCTCTGCTAACAGAGGCTGCCTGGAGAAGGACTCTGGGAAGGACTGAGAAGGACATTGAGGCTGTATCCTGACTCGACAGATTCAGGTTCTGTGCAACCCTCATGGTGGCTGCCATATGTAAGATGGTGGCACAGTGCCATGGGGGTGGGGTGTTTGCCATTCCTTATGTACATGAAGAAATTACTTGCAGAGAGGAGACGTGCTTGACCAAATTCATACCAAGTGACTGGTTTCCATTCCATGTCTCATTTATTGAACATGAACAATACTCTTGATATTTAAAGGGTGAATTCATGTAGACTGTACACTTTCAGGTTGTCTTAGCCCAAACTACACAATCGTTTATTACATTTGGATAAATGGTGAGCACAAATAGGGATCATTCATGGCCCAATTCAAACCAACCGCTTCTACTTTTCTTTGCCTTTGTCTATGCAACTATGATGACCCTTGTCTGTGAGCCAATCTGGAGGACTAACTCAGTGGTTCGGATTTTGGATTATGTTGCTCTCACATCTGGAAGCCTGGGAAAAGTCGGACATCCACAGGCATTTGGGAGCCACTGCCCCGGCCCGCTGGAGGCCTCTCAGGACTTACTTCCAGAGTTTTCTAGTTCTGATTTGTGCTCTTAGAGAATGAGGTGATGTGAGCCTACAGATATGGAAGTTGCTCCCATTCACTGATATATGCCCCGAAACACAGCCTTAGATATTTGGCTCCCTGATGAGAACATTACTCCACTTCCAGACCCTGGTCCCCTGTCCCTCGCTTGCCCTCTCGATAGCCTGGGGGATGATCCCCCTGAGCCCTTTTTGTTTTCTTTCGAACACCCACCTGCTCTCTTCCTCTGTACACTCCTCAGCAGTGTATCTTCCATGTCAAATCTTTATCCCAAGATAGGAACTTGGGATCTTATGTGCGAAATGCAGGAATGAATTGCCTGCTGAGATCAGAAAAACTTTTAAACTCAAGCACCTTGCCCACTTTGAGGAATGTGTGGCAAAGCGCCACCCTACTGAATTAAGCCCAACACATATTTTCCCTAAATGTTATTGGCACTCAGTTGAGTTGATCATTACTACATATGTAGCTCTGTGCTCTGAAAACTGATGGGCTGTTTAGAGTAAGTTCTGGTCCTTGTATATCATCACAGAAAATAGCCTGGAAGATGATATACTATACTTTAATTGTAGTTAACTCGGGGAGTCAGGGGAGGCTTGGGGTGGGCTTCATTCATCAACACTGTTTGGATTTTTAAAACGAATATGCACATATTTTACACTTGTAAAATAAAACATTAAGTAAATTTAGAAAAATTTAAAAACTGTTCACGACTTCCAGTCAAGCTGGCAGCATAGGCAGACATGGCTCATCTTTTCATACGACCAAATCAAAATTATGAGTAAAATATAGAACAACCATCACTCAGAACCATCACAATTCAAGGTGGATGAAAGTCTGACCATGATGGACCATCCAGACTGGTAAGAGGCATGCAGATGTGAAATGGGCTGGTTCCTCACCCACGTGAGGTGGATAAAAATTCAGGAGGGATATCTTGGGAGTGGGAGGTCCCAGCCCCATACGAGGTCCCCCAGCCCAGGGTTCTAGTGCCAGGATAAGTGGGGATGTATGGGGATAAGTCCCCACAACTTCTGGCTACGAAACCCAGCAGGGATTGAGTCAGTGGAAGCCACTGCTGGAGCCCCAAGCAGTTCCCCTTAAAGAACCCACACATGGACTCACTTACTCGGACTCACTCCCTCTGAGCTCTAGCACCAAGGTAGCAGCTTGAAAGTCACTCGTGACATAAAGGGAAGAACTGAATTGTCTGGCATGAAGGTGAGCAGAGGGCACTGTCTCTTTTCTAAACCCTTCCCCCACAGAGGTGACAAGCTTGTGCCATATCTGATTCCATCAACCTGGCTAACACCATTTGACCCACCTTGGAGATCCCCAGAGACTCTGCCCCACCCAACTTACGAGTCTACCTAAGCTGTTTTTCCCTATAAATGGCTAGGCTTGGCTCATGCTTCACAACTTCCTAAATCCTCTCGAACAATAGCTGGCCTCCGTGAGCCCCAATCCCAGGACTAGCCACAGCCAGCCTAGATTCACAACTTGACTTCACCTGTGAATCTCCAAGCCCAGCACAAGTAGTAGCCATTTCAGATTGCTTTATAGTCCAGGCAGAGCAGCCCTGGGAAAAACGCAGGTGGGGCTGACCTTGGCCTGTACCACCCAGGAAACCCCAGGACCAGCATACCGAGTGGACAGCTACAAACCACGTCAGAGCTCCAATACCCTGCCCTTGCATAGCTGACCCTCCATGGAGGGTGGAAGTTGTTGGTCAGTGGTCACAGCCAGTCCTTGCAGCTGACTGGCCTGTGTAAACCCCTCACATTGATCTGCTAACAGTAACCAAGCCTTAACTACAAGAGGAGGGTGTATTCAGCCCACACAAGAGGAGAACCCTGAGAACCCAGCTTGGGTGATAGGGGAGCCTGTGTGACTGGACCCTTCAGGACACCTACTACATTAGGTCACACTACCTAGGCACAGAGTCAAAGCAGCTCTACCTAACACAGAGAAACAAACACAGGGAGGCTGCCAAAATGAGGAGAAAAAGAAACACGGCCCAAATGAAAGAACAGGTCAAAACTTCAGAAAAAGAGCTAAACAAAATGGAGAGAAGCAATCTGTCAGAGGCAGAATTCAAAACGCTGTTTATAAGGATACTCAAGGAACTTAGTGAGGACCTCAACAGCATAAAAAAGATCCAATCAGAAATGAAGGACACACTAATTGAAATGAAGAACAATTTACAAGGAAACAACAGTAGAGTGGATGAAGCTGAGAACCAAATCAACAATTTGGAACATAAGGAAGCAAAAAAAAAAAAAAGAAAGAAAGAAAGAAAAAGAAAACAAAACAAAAGCCAAACCAAACCAGACAAAACAAAACCCAATCAGAAAAATAAGAAGAAAAAATCTCTCCAAAAATGAGGATAGTGTAAGCAGCCTCTGGGACAACTTCAAGAGGTCCAATATTTGCATTATAGGGGTACCAGATGGAGAAAAGAAAGAGCAAGAAATAAGAAATCTATTTGAAAAATAATGAAAAAAAAAACCTTCCCTAATTTGGTGAAGGAAATAGACATGCAAGTCCAGGAAGCACAGAGAGTCCCAAACAAGAAGTGTGCGAAGAGGCCCACTCCAAGATACATCATTATTCAATTTCCAAATATTAAAGATAAAGAGAAAAATCTTAAAAGCAGCAAGAGAAAAGAGGTTATTTAGCTACAGGGGAGTTCCCATAAGACTGTCAAATGACTTTGAAGGCTAGGAGAGATTAGCAAGAAATATTCAAAGTCATGAAAAGCTGTGACCTACAGCCAAGATTGCTGTACCCAGCAAAGTTATCATTTGGAATGGAAGGACAGATAAAGAGCTTCCCAGACTAGAAAAAACTAAAGGAGTTTATCATCATCAAACCATTATTATATGAAATGTTAGAGGGACTTATTTAAGGAAAAGTAAAGATCAAAACTGTGGACAATATAGTGGCAAAAATACATATCTTTCAACAACTGAATCCAAAAAACAAAATAAGCAAACAAGAACAGAGACAGAATCATGGATACTGAGAGCATTTTGATGGTTGTCAGATAGGAGGGGAGTATGGGGGAACGGGTGAAGAGGTGAGGGGATTAAGAAGTACAAATAGGTAGTTACAGAATAGCCATGGGGATGTAAAGTACAGTATAGGAAATGGAGTAGCCAAAAACTTATATGCATGACCCATGGGCATGAACAATGTTGAGGGGATTGTGTTGGGAGGGCAAGGGGGAGAATGTGGACAACTACAATAGGATAATCAATAACATATAATTAAAAATAAAAATAAGATTAAAAAGTGTTTACAATATCTTAGAGATGAAGAGACCTCCTTTGATTCAAAATCTGCCCTGACTGTCAAATTTACCATACAATTTTGTGTGCACCTGAATGTGTGTGCATGCCTGTGCTTGTCTGTGTGTACACTAGTGTTAGGTTGACCACTGTCCTTTCGTAGGAAAACTCTTCCCTATTCTGAATTATGTCTCTCTTATATTTCTGGTATTAAAATGTAAGATGATGATGTTTTAAATCCTTACTTGATAAAATAAATAAGTGGAGACTCCATGTCAGTTCTCAAAACTTTCCAGGGGTGTCCAACATTTCGGTGTCTCTGGGCCACACTGGAAGAAGAGTTGTCTTGGGCCACATATTAAACACACAAATGCTAACACAAACTGATGAACAAAAAAGAGGTTTTGAGTGAATTTATGATTTTGTGTCGGGCCACATTCATAGCCATCCCGGGCCACTTGTGGCCTGCGGGCCACAGGTTGTGTACCCCTGCTAGGCCCTTATGGGTCTATTGAAATTATAGTCTTGGAATTTCTCATGTTGTCAACTCCTCCATTTTATAGATGAGGGGGCTGAGGCTCAGGGAAACTGTGAAGCGCTCACAAAAAGTGATTTAATTGTGTTCTGATCAACATACCACTCTGTCTCTCGATTTCAAGAAATTACTCATTTTTTCATACAATACTTGCTACTGAGCACATAATATTTATTCGATGAGATGTTAGGGATAAATAAGAATAAATAGATAGATTGTCCTAGAGCTTACAGTGTAACATAATGGCCAGCAGCATTTGCTTACCTGCCATATGCTAAATCATTAAAATGCTTTCCTTCTTTGGTAAATAAATTAGTGTTATGCCACCTTATTAACATATCATCATGTCTTTATCTGTAGTTCCTTATAGATTTAGTGAACAACATCTATATCAGACATTTTGCCTTGTCCATAATATTGAATTTTTGCCTTGCACATAAACCATGTAACCGTTTTAAATGTTTTTCAAAGTTGGGCAGAATGAATACATATGTTTACTGAAAATAGTTAACCAGTACTTAAATATACAGAGAAATAAGCGTGAGTCTGCTTTTATTTCTCGCAGCTCTCCAGCCCTATTCCGGTCTCTGGAGTTAGCCACTGTGGGCAGTTTTGTGGATGTTCTTCCAGAGCACATTCCTCGGCGCACACGCACACATGTCAGCCTAGTCCTATTGCTCCATAGCCTTTCTTACATGCTTACATGCTTCTAGCAGAGTGAACTCACTTCATCCTCATTCAAGTGATCCTATCGTTCCTGAAAATATGATCATCAACCACCCTTGACTGTTTTGCCTCAATACAGGCCCCTCTCAACTTAAAAACAGGTTGTATTAAAAGGTTTTTGTTTTACAAGCTGCTTGGAACTTGGACTGGGTTCTCTCATAAAGGGAGTTACAATTATGTTTTACACGATGGCTGCAGCAGCACAAGAAAAAGGTCAGTATGGAAAAGGAACATTTAAAGAGTATTTACCATGTGTGAAAAACCCTATTAAGAACTTTCCATTATTTCATTTACTCTTTGCAACATTTTTGTTAGGATGGTTATTATTCCAAATTACACAGATGGAGCAACTAATGTTCAAAGGAACTAAGTCACTTGCCCATTGTCCTTTAGGTTGTAAATGTCAGAGCCGAGAGTCAGGTTCAAGTATGTGTAATTCCTAAGCACATGCACCTTCCAGGCCCTGAAAGATAGTTTAATAGGGGAAAGGTGAACACACAGGCACAGACGCAGCCGCGGGAGGCGGCATGGTGTTTGCCTTCTCCTGTTCTGGTGATCTCAGAAGGAAAGATGAGGAGCCGGAGGGCTGGAAGCTCTGTTTCCACACCTGACTCATACCCTAATTGACGACTGTGTCAGACAGGGGGCTGCCACATTGGCTGCCACTGTATAGGTACTTCTTGGATTCCAAAGCCAATTAATAAAAACACTGCTGGAAATTGTTGCTCCTCCTAGATCTACTCTCTAGCCTTCTCCACCTCACTCTGTGCCTTGTGAGGCTAACCTTTCTGACTCCATCAGTCGGCAGAGTCCTTTTTCCTCTGGCTTCTTACTGGGTTGTCCAATGGAGGCATCAGCAGGGGACTGGACGGTGTGAGGGAAGAAATGTCAGGTCACTCAGTTCCCTGGCTCTTTTCCTGTCATGGCTACTTTGCAGTGGCTGGGTGCCTATACCCAGAGCCACAGCCCCTGCTGGATGGCTTTCCCTACATCTTCAGCTTTCTCTTAATCCCAGCAAAGCATTCCTTTTCAGTATCTTCAACCTAAGGGGTAGTAACAGCATTCTCACTCTTACTAGCCAGGTACTTGACCATTTCTTATTGGCTTAACACCACTTTGCCCACACTCCTTTAAATATTCCTTCATTAAATTCTCATTAGTTATTCTTTGGAGGGTACCATCTGTTTGCTGCTGGGAACCTGGCTGATCCAGCAAATGAAACCAAGACTTGTTCCTGAAAATGGGTCCTTGAAAGAGGAGTCTGTGATTAGGTTGCTCATACCTAATGAGAGCATGGGTCATCTCCTTGCCAAGGTGAAATGGGTAACAGAGCGTGTGGTAGAATAATAGTTACTCAAATTATCCACAGCTGTTGCATGGGATGGTGTTGATGAAGGGCAAGGCATTGGGAGATCACGTGACTCTGGCATTGCTATTTTTTTTTGGGTGATTCAGATTACACAGATTGTGCCACGGGCTGGCTACTTACGAAGCCCCAGAGAACACAAACTGACGAAAGGGCAAATTATCAGCCTTGAATGTCCAACTCAGGGCATAGGTGGAAAGCCTCTTTGGAAGGGTTTAAAGAATCTTTTTGTTTTGTAGCTTTGGGGCCAATATATTTAAATCAGGATAGCTTTTAAAGAATCTTTTGGAGCTCCAGCCAAGATGGAGGCATAAGTAGAAACCCTTTGCTTCCTCTCACAACCAAAAGGAGGAAAACCACCAATCTAAAATCAATAAAAAACCAGAAGCACCAGAAAATCAAACTGCATGGAACTCTGACAACCAAGGAATTAAAGAAAAAAATCAGCCAGAACAACCAGACTGGTGAGGTGGACCCTGCGGGGAGGGGGACTCAGAAAAACCTTGAGGGGTGGCTGAGGGGCGGGGCAGACTGCCTAGCCGTAGGACCTGCTCCAGAGGGACTGACTTAGGGGAAAACTGAGACTCAGAGTTGACTGTGGGCTACGGCTGGGGTCACTGTGGTGGGAGATATTTCCAGTCTGACAAGAGAGTCTGTTGGAAAGTGAACTAGAGATGAGCAGGAGAGCTGCATTGCTCCCTCTCTGGCCCCTCCGAAACAGGCAGTGCTGCAAAGAGGGTTGCCCTACCTGGGCCAATACCTAAGACCCCACCCCTTACAACTTAACAGGTGCCAAGACAAAGAAATATGGCCCAAATGAAAAAACACAGCAAAACCTCAGAACTAAGTGATGAGGACATTGACAACCTAACTGATGGAGAATTTAAAGCCCTGGTAATCAAAACGCTCACAGA
>PVKM010035044.1:0-15321 GCA_004027735.1 Carollia perspicillata
CTTAAAAGTATTGGCTCGGGGGCTTTGATTTGTTCTTCCATTTGAGCCATAATTTTTTGGTCTGGTCACACCTATTACATATGAGGGGTGGAGCCTTAGATGTTCACCAGGGCAGGGTAACCCATTGCTGGGTTGTGACACTTATGTAGGGGTGGGGTCAGAGGGGGAACAATGGTGCTTGCTCCTCTCTCTCGAATTTCTGTCCCCTCTGCTGCTTCCCACAAGCAAATTGGGCCCTTTTGGTGCTGGTTCCCGGGTGGGTGGGCTTGTGTACATTCTAGGACCCCGTGGGTCTCTCCAACAAACTCTCCCATGAGACTAGGAGTCACTCCCGGCCACTCAACCCCCACAAGTTTTTTCAATCAGTGCTTTTAGGCTTTATTTCCCATAGCTGGGGCCCGCATTGCGCGGTTTGTCTTGCTGCCTGTTTTTGCCTGGTTTATCTGTGTGCGAAAGTATATCCGTGGTCAGCCAACCGCCTTGGGTGCCTCGCTGGGTGTGCTCGTTTCTTCCCGTGCCTGGGTCTGTTACCCTGGCGCCATCTGTGCGCCCGGGTCTGCCGACCACTGCTGTTTCCTGCCGCCACCCCTCTCCACCAGCTGCCGACTCCACCCCTCCTACCAGTCTGGATGAATTGTTCGTTGTCGGACTTTCGTATAGTTCAATTTTCTGTCTGTTCTGGTTGTGTTTTTGTTTCTAAATCTTTGTTGTCCTTAAATTTGGTTGTGTGAGGAGGCACAATATTTCCACCTATGCCTCCATCTTTGCTGGAAGTCTCAGATAATTTTTTTAACAGCCCCAGATTACATATTTAATGGATCATTTGTGCAAGTAACATGGCAGTTTTTTAAATTAGTTATTTTACACTGTAAATTAATGAGGCTGATTCCTGTGTATCTCTACAGCTGACTTTGGCAGACAGCCTTAAAAATGTTTGGAACAGTATTAGACTATCTGGAAAAATGTTTAACCAGCTACAGTCCCTATCTTGCAATATATAAAAAGGCATGTTTTATAAATCCTGATGTGTTTTGTTTTACAGCTTCATTCTTTATAGATATACTGTGTGTGTGTATGATACCATGAATGCGTCTATTAGGCCAGAGGTTTGCAGCAGTGCTTTATGGTAGCCATGTACTTGACTGGAAATATATCTGGGACATGATTCAGCCCCTCAGCCTGAGCAGCGTCCCTTCCATTTTGAGCTTCGCCTTAGATCAAGACTGAAATAAAAGTTTGTGTAATGATGGAAATGTCTCATCTGCATTGTCCAGTACAGGAGCAGCTAATCCTGAGAGGTTGTTTTCAAGCACTTGAAATACAGCTAGTGCAACCAAGGAAATAAAATTTTTATTTTGCTTAATTTTAACTTACATAGCCACAAGTAGCTATTGGCTTCTGTACTGCTTGGCGTGGTTCTAAATTTTAATTTGAAAATAGAATACTGTTGCTAAAAAATTTTGAAAATCGCCACTAAAAATGAAGTGATAGGAAAACTTCTGCTAACAAAAGAATAATTGATAATTCTAATAAATTCTTCCAGTAAACACAAACATGCAAGTCCCCTGGGCACGGAACAATTGATTTTCTTTCCAGTGAGCATTTAACTCCATTAAAACAGCTAACTAAAACTCACATCACTGATATTAGCCAGCAGGGGGAAGTGAAGAGTTAAGGCCAGTATTTTCTACAGAAAGTGGGATTTTTTTCCCCTGTATGTTTTAATCTATGTGGCGGCCCTACCCCGTATTCTGCTCAGGAACTCCAAACTGTGTTTGCATTCATGTACTGTCAGCTACACACTCTGCTTGTATCTGTTTTCAAAGGACCTCTAGGAGGGGGCAAGAGAAGTCAGTTCTTAACACATTTTAAAATCCAATTAATTCTAAAATATAGTCTTTCCCAATTTCCTTTGTTAAAATGTGATCAGTGTTCAGATTATTATATTAATTTTTACCTTTATATTATTTTCCCACATATCAGAAAAGTTTTAAGGGCCTTTATATTTAGACAGAAGAGAAAAATCTCAATGGCATGTTGTTGATTCTTTACTTGTCATTATAAGAAAATTTTATCCACGATAAATTAATTGCCCGTGGCCTTACCTCTTGATAAAGGTCACTGAGATCTTCCTGGTGGGCCTGTTTGGAGCATCCTGGGAATTCCCTAACACAACAGGAATCCGGGGGCCACTCCATCTCTGTCATTTCCAGCCAGTCCGTGAAATACACCACTCCGCAGCACTTGAACTGCAAAAGAATGACTGTCAGGCTCGGAAACTGCAAAAATATTTTCTTAATTTATAGAAAGTTAAACATCAGATTTCTTACATTTTTGTAGTCAGAGCTTCCCCTATTTCTGTTATCACCTAATGATATGTGTACATTCTATGTTGGTGATAGAACTGTAGCAAAGGAGTCATAATGGAACAATTCTGAACAACGATGCCCATAACACATGAAAAGGGATCCTGACTGAGCCTCACTCCCAACTAACTGTAAGATCCTCTACAAGTGATCATATAGCAACAGAGTTCACGTACACAACTAGCAAAACAGGGCTCAAGTCTTATACTTATTATTAAGCCTTCAGGCAGTAAAAGGTAGTTGATCACTCTCTCTATATATATCTATAGTTACCAGTTTAATTGCTTAATAAATTAAAAAATTGTAAGTTTCTGTAATCTCTGTAGAAAGATGGGTGGTCCAAAGTCCCCATTACAAATATTACCAGCCTTGAGATTCATTAAGCAGAATAATTCCCCCAAATTTTTCAGATGTATGAATAAGTATAGCCAGTAAATTTTTATTCAACCAAATAAGATTCTTGAACTAAATCATCATATTCTAATACCTTACTCTCAGAAGAAATGATGTTCCTTTAGCTTGAATAAAGTTAGATTTAAGAAAAACTATTTTGTCTTCTTTTCTTTTTGCTTCATTTCACCAAGGATTAGCAAACACTTTCCCTGGCCAAAGTTTAGATACATGGCTTAGGGGCATATGTAGATTAGGTTCAGAATAATTAACTATGATAATGTTCTGCCCTCGGGTGGGATGGGGCTGCTCTTTGTTCAGTGGAGCTTGAGAACTGTGGGCAGTCTCTGAGAACTCAGTGAGCTCTCGTGATGGGCTCTGCACATCACGTTGCCCAACAGATCGACCTGCGTAGTGGACTGACACTGTTTCACAAAGTACCACAGTCCACCATTTCAAAACCCAGCTAACTCCCACTTTGAGGAATCTGAATTTCCCATGTAAAACGAAACAAGAAAAACACTAAAAATGATTTTACATTTTTTCATTTGCCTAAATATCTAATTTTTAAAAAGCAAAAATCACCATAAGAGAATTGTAGATGATGAATTACTAAATGCTATGAGTGATACTGAAATTTTCCAAGAAACTTTAAACATATTTTTAGTAATTTTCTTTTAAAACCTTGTTCTAGAAGCCATGAATATATCATAGGCATCAAAAATTAAGTTAAACATAATTTGATATCACATATTTTATGTTTTGGAGATTCTATAAAAATCATAAGTATTAAAAAGATTTACTTCCTAAAAATCATAAACTACTATGTTTCCAAGTCAGTCTTTTAAAATCCTTGCACTCAGAGAAAACTTACCTCCCTCATTTCTTAACAACATGTGTTTCCCTGGGTTGATGACAGCATGTTCTTGGAAAATCCTAACCCCATCCACAACAGAACAGCTCCTTCATCTGGTTTTGTGAGGAAATGAGGTGCTCCACAGGAATGACATTTTCCAAATAACTTAAGCATATCCCATTCAGTGCCAAATATTTTTTTTTATTTTAATGAGTCACTAAGATATTTTTTTCTTTTTACACACTTGCTTTTCATCGTTAACAAAAAGTACTGAATGGAAACTTTTCCTGACAACTCCCTTAAGCAAACCCATTGTGATGCCACACAGGGAGGTGCTCTACATCTCCGTGCAGCGTCCCTGCCTCCTTTAAAGTCACATTGTGAGACAGAGCCGTTCTTGCCAACACTGCATCAAGTTCAAGAAAATACCACCATGATTTAACATATGAAGAAGCCAAGGCTCTGATGGGCCAAGTAACTTGCCAAGGTCACAGACCAGTGGGTGGCAGAGCCTCTTTATTCCAAAGCCTATTTGCCAACCACTATGTTAAATGAACACAGTTCTAAAAGGAAGGTTTTCTTTTTTTTTAAGGTATTCAATAAACACCACTAGGGCTTCAGTGAGTACCCACCAAGTTGAGGGACACGCGCAGAACAGCACTGAACCAGAGTCAGGACAACAGGGGCTGGACAAGGTCGCTCTCGGCCCTACCATTTATTGTGTAAGAGGGGTGTTATGGGCTGAACTGTAGGCTGCCCAAAGTTCATGTTGAAGTTCTCATCCCCAAAACGCAACCATATTCGAAGTCAGTTTCTTTACAGAGGTAATTAAAGTAAGGTCATTAGGGTGGGCTCTAATCCTTTATCACTGATATCCTTATAAGGAGATGAAATTTAAATACAAACAAACAGACAGAAACCAACAGGAAGACAGGGAGAGAGGACAGCTATCTATAAAGCCCAGGAGAGAGGCCTCCAAAGAAACCAACCCTGCACACCTTGATCTCAAGCTCTGAGCCTCCAGAACTGTGAGACGATACATTTCTGTTGGTTAAGCACCCAGTCTGTGGTACTCTGTCACAGCCCTAGAAAACTAGTACGAAGGGTTTTTTTAAACTCTTCCAGATACCCAGAAGTCTTCACCACCACCTCCTCAGGGGTAAAATAGGCCTATGACATGGAGGAGGAAATTTAGCATGCAACAATCTGAAAATATGGGTGCTATCATTTGCAATGCTTGTACATTCTCTCCGTAGGTGAAGCTCCTCTTCCTACCATTAGGGGGGAGAAAAAAAAGACTCACTTTGTTTTTAACTTGGATTATCATGGTCCACATTACAAATCCGAGAAAACAAAGAGCTCTGGGCAGCTTCACCCAGGGCAATAGCTGAACATAGCTTTCTATAAACTCCCTGATGCTTTACTTACCTTCCCTGCGTGTTGTTTTTAGTTCACATGAACAGTAAACAAACAAAGTCAGGAAGCATTTGAATAAATAGGAAATCTGCGTTACAATGATAATTTTCACCATCTCAACAACTGTAGCACAAAGGGCCAGATTTGGAGATTATCGTGGACTTGAACCTCTGCCCATATCCAAGCCAGAGAAACTGAGCAGAGGGCTGGTTATCTAGTGTGTAAGGCACTGATTCTCAAATGTTTTGTGGCCCAGCTCTCAATAAAATGAACGGAAATGGACATGCTTGGTCATCTGGAAATGTCACT
Source organism: Carollia perspicillata (assembly GCA_004027735.1). NCBI lineage: Eukaryota > Metazoa > Chordata > Mammalia > Chiroptera > Phyllostomidae > Carollia > Carollia perspicillata. The sequence goes on from PVKM010035044.1 coordinate 5,338, forward strand.
CTGATCACAAGGAAACTGCTTGGGAGAGAAGCTTGGTTTGAAGCAAGATCAATGATTAACTTCAAGTCACCAGATTTTAAAGCTCTAAATATAGTCCCCGTTTGAGAAGATGATGAGTGTAGTGCTATATGAAAGTTAAGTAAGAAAAGCTAAAAGTACCTTGTACTTTGTAATGTTACTGTTAAAAACCATAAGCTAAATAAGATCAAACTTATTTAAATCTTCTCAAAACCTCAAGGAGGTATTTTATTATCTCCATTATACAGGTGAGACTGAGACTTCAGGAAGTTAAGTAAATTATAGAAGTCCATGAAATAGTAAGCAGCAGAGCCAGAATTTTCTGATTAGAAAGCTCATGCCTTTAATGATGTATTGGCTCCTAATTCTCAAATGAGAATGATCATATTAAGATTTTAAATGTTTAAAATACAACTAGCTCATTCTGGCAGAGTAGCTCAGTTGGTCAGAACATCATCCCAATATGCCAAGGTTGTGGGTTCAATACCCAGTCAGGGCACATACAAGAATCAACCAATTAATGCATAAATAAGTGGAACAATAAATCAATGTCTCTTTCTCTAAAAAAATCGATAAATTAAAAAAAAATTTTAACAGTTTAAAATACAAATAGCTCTAAAAGTAATGAAAAATTACCCATTCAAATAAGATTTGGATATTTATTAACTTCTCATGAAAAGGAAACTTCACAGCAACTTAGTAAAAAGGATTTAAAAACCTCTAAACTCTATGTGAATCACATGAAAAGTAGAGGAAATGGTATCCATGGGAAGAAAAGCAGAGCCTGAAGTTCCATAAGGTATTTCTCGAAAAAGAATTATAGCACTGGTAACTGAGTCACAGGCCTCACTTTTCAGCCCAGAGAAAGTGACCAAAGCTGAAGCTCTGAACATGTTTTGAAAGTGTGCCATTTATTCCATACCCTTTATGTCAGAAACTGTAGTATTTACCTCTCTCTGAAAAAAATTCCAAGCGTGAGTGAGCCACCGGTATCTAGGTAAGCCATAATTTGTCATCCTGGCTTTCAAAGTGACCATGTCTGACCACTGTACTGGGACCTGAAGATAAAAAACCAAAATATCAAGAACTGTAACGCACAAAGCACACACCCTGAGACACACCCATCCACATATTCACAGACTCCATCACTCATAGTCTCATACACTAACTCACACACACTTGGGATGTGCTGGAATTGATAATATTTTATATTTGTTTGTGGCCTAAGTTAACTTGGAGTTACTAAATACTTACTGAACAATCTCTACATGTAGATTTTTGTACTAAATGATGAGGTATGTCATATCAAGCAAAGTAATGCAAAATCATTTAATGCCAATGTCAAGCTCAAGGAAATCACAAAACATGTAACCTATGTACTCCACAGATACGTAAGAAGAGCTCCTTAAAACAAGCAATCCCTTCAGAAAAATTTCCTTCGTCTCATTTCATAAAGTTGTTGTTTTTGAAGTGATTGTAGATTATGGAACTAAAAAAAAAAAGATGAAGAATTAAGAAGAGAAAGAGCACAACCAAAGCCTCACTCTGGAATAAGTTTGTAAACACCTTTTCAAAATTTGGATTTTAGAAGCATGTTAGAATTGTACAAAAATTAGTCCTGAAATTAAAACATTGTTAGTGTTTCTATTCTCAAGTCACCTAGCACCGTGCCCCTTCACAAAATGTTTGATCATAACAGAGCTGTAAGTACACATCACAACAGTTGGCGAGAAATCTAGTGAGCGCAGCACGCTGTTTTACCGGCAGTGCCGCAGGAGAAATTGAGGTATGCCGATCCCTAGTCTCACGGCACATGCAGCATTAGAGGAACTCTTGGGAGACCGGACAGGCCCCCGCATCTGATCTACGGAGTAATACAGACCAGGCACAGACAAGCAAGCTGGATACTAACTCAAGAATTGGATTATTGGGAAATCTTATTTTTAAAAACAGTACATCAATAGTAGTTAAAAAATTCCTGGCAGAAATTTTCATTTTTTCTTAAAAATTAACAAATTTTCTCTTTTGATACTTTAAAATACACAGTACAAGAGAAAACATCCCACACTTGGACACACAACTCTGTTCCTACGTAACGGGCTGACGGAGTAAACTTAGTGTTTGTGAAACTTATGGTTTCAACAAAGCTCAACGGACTAACCAAACTTCAAGCTGCTCACTATAAATTATTATTATCTCATATTTTATTGAGCATAAAATACATGAAAGTGAAATAAATTCTCTAGAAATGTATAATCTGACACCATAACATAGACAGATTTTTTTGAGAGAAGAAATAACAAATAAGAGGTGACTATGTACAAATAACAAAAAAAATGGGGAAACCAGATTGTCTGATGTCAAATCCTTCAGTTATTAGAGCAGTCTTATTTTAGATTTTATTTTCCAAAATTAATACAAGTTGTGTCTCCCTCTTGACTATAATCAATTTGAGACCAAATATGTCAAAAAAACAGAGAAAATCATTGACGTTCTGGCACAAAATACTGCGATCTGGCCATAAAGGAAAACACACATTTATTGGCTGCTTGCATGAAACAGCTAAGAGCACAGAGCCCATCTATGCAAAGGCTGCGTTCTGCACAATTTGGCAGCTAATAAACTTTAATGGCACTTTTCACTCACACTGCTGTTAGCGCAAAAGCAATAAAAAAAATCTGTCAAACTTTTTTTTCTAATGGACTACTTTCCATATTTTACTTTTAAACAGGCCTCACTCTGTCCTGGTGACTTAATGGGGAAGATTTACACAAGCGAAAACAGTGATGAATGCCATCTACTGAGAGGAGAGTGTGCACCATCTAGTACCACTGTGATACTTAGAAGACACTTGCAAATGGCCCCTTAACAGGATGGACAACAGTATCTAAACCAATATAAATTCCTTTCTATCACCTCAAGTTTCTTAGAATTGTATTAGAATGAAATTTTCCAGTCAAATACCTTAAATTAATTCATTTCAAACTTGTTTTAACTTAGGAGATTTACCAAATACTCACATGACAGAAATACCAGAGAAACCCTTTAAAAGTCCACAGAAAGTAAACTCACTTCTAAAAACCCTTTAATTATCAAAAAGAACACAATCCAAAGCAAAAGTGAAGGGATCAAGAATTAATTATGCAATTTACTCCCTCTTGAATATCAAGGAGATACACGTATTTTTTAAAAATAGAAAAGATTGCCCTGGCTGACGTAGCTCAGTGGATTGAGCACGGGCCTGCGAGCCAAATGATCGTGGTTCGATTCCCAGTCAGGGCACATGCCTGGGTTGCAGGCCAGTTCCCAGCAGGGGATGCACAAGAGGCAACCATACATTGATATTTCTCTCCCTCTCTTCTTCCCTTCCCCTCTAAAAATAAATAAAATAAAATTTATAAATAAATAAATAAATAAATAAATAAGTAAAAATAGAAAAGATTAAGGGACCATCTCTCTTTACCAATAAAATATAAACTGAACCCCTAGAAATAACTAATTTTTCACTCTTCTATATATGCAAAGTTTCTAAGGTATGAAATGAAAATAGGATTCTCAAAGACAGCAAGAATATTCCAACTTAATAGGATATTTTGTTTTGAAGGAAGTTATTAAGTTTATATTCAACTGCTTAGAACTGCCCCAACTTCTCAATTTTTAATAGAGAAATAAATAATTATAACCCTGTCTTCTAAATGAGAGCTGTCACACATTAGAAGCATACTGGTAGGGTACACTTCAGAGGGTTTCTGAGAGGGATGCAGACTTGTGGCAGTGCCAAAGCATCATTTACATACAAAGTGGAGGATGCAGAGAACCCACTCATCTGCAATTACCACTTAGTATTCAAAACAGCATCACATACAGTAGCAGATTCACCATAAAATCTTTAATAACTGCATCAGTACCATAAACAACTTCAATTTTCTTACAGCTGCCGCACTGCCTCTCTGAAAGTAATCTCCCTCTCTGCTTAAGAGCTCTTGAATTTTAGAGTTGAAGGTTCACCTGGGGAAACGGTCACAAATGCACATGCCCAGTCCCTCCGCCCCTTCTCCCTCTGCCTTCCCCTCTATTCCAATTTCAGAGATTTGGCGTAGAGCCCTACAACACATGTTTTTAAGAATCACTTTGGGTGACTGCTGCTAGACAGTCCAAGGACTGCATGTTGGAAAGTGCCACCTTACTGAAATAGAATTACTCTGTGATGCTTGCAGTGGGAACACTGGGCCTTCCATCATGAAAACAGCCAGCAAGTGCAGATACGCAGAAATGCTCAGCCTCATGGTGAGAAACTCACCAATTTGCACCAATAAAGCGAATACACATTAAATAAGTACTAATGCCTATTGTAAGCAAGAGTGAGGTGCAAATGGTAAATCAAACGTGGCTGCTCAAATCTCAAGACTGAAAAACCCTTGTTGCCATCCATTCTAAAATAACTATAAAAGTTGGTCCCACGGTTGCAAATATGAAAGAGAAAAAAAGCTGAAGAGCTGTTTTCATGTAGCCAAGCATCAAACTGTGGGAGTGTTTCTAGACTGGGGTAAACACACAGCAACTCTTCCAATACGCTTCTTAAAGGGGAAGCTGATTTGGCTTGCTGCAAACAGGAGACCATTTCCTAGTCAGGGAGTAGAGCTTTTTTTTTAATAAGGCTTTCAGGCAGACTTTCAAGCTTTCTCAAATCTTGTTGCAAACGTGAATCTTTCCTATTATATACTCTAAGTTGGTAAAACTATTTTACAAGACATATTACTTTTAGTCTATTATATCCATGTTTAAGCAATCTGTGAAATTAAAGACATATATCATAGTGTGCCAAATGAAATATTAAAATTATGGTTTGGGACTATGCTTTAGACACAGAAAAGAAAATGTTACTTTTCAGAAGTACGGGGACTATATGTTGTTATATGGCATAAACATTTAAATTAACATTCATGTGCCTAAATTACTCCAAAGGATCTGGTTATACGGCTGAATTGGATATTGTTTCAGATGGTGATTGTAGCCCATTTTGAACTCACCATAATTTCCTGCTCATACGTCCAAACACCACAAGCCAGTTCTACACAGAAAATGACAAGTAAACTTCCAAAGTACTGTAAAAAAATAGAAAATTAATGCTGTTAGGATAGAATCAAAGTAATATGGTCATCTGAGACTAACTATTACTCAGTGTTGTTTATCCAATGAACAAGAAAACAGACACAGATTCAGGAAGCTCCCTTAGGAACAGATGGGTAAAATTTCAGCAAATTTAAGAGACATCTGAAGCCACCTTTTAATACTCACCTAAGTGGACCATGTGGATAGTGCTCTATTTATCAAGTACTTTCATAATTAATTCACTCAAAAACCTTGTGAAATAAATAGGACTACCTCACTTTACAAATAAGAAAATTAGTGCAAAAAGTAGACCATGTGAATTGCTCAAGACTGTGCATAGTACATTTTGGAGGGCTAGCCCGCTGAGCCACGTTCTCCACGCTATAACTTGTCACCTCTCCAGTAGGGCAGGTAACTTTACAGAAGGAAGTAGAACCAGTGTGAGAAAGAATGGGCTCTATGCAAGTTCTCTTCACTAATTCCAGCAGGAAGAAAACAGTGCCACTGCCCTCGAATTGTCCACTGTGTTCATGGTGTGGGGTCGCAAAGAGGGCACTGGGTAGTGATGATTACTGATTATTTCCCTCCATTGGAAGGACAACTCCAGTAACAGTATGAACTTCACGTTCCTCATTACAAAACAGATGTTCCATAAGTATTCATTACATAAAAGAATAAATGAAAACAAAGCAGAGTGCTATGACAGGAAGGGACTGGGAGCTGCCAGGGGGCCAAGTGACTGGGCAAGGCCTCTTTACGAAGGTAATCCTTAAGATGAGTGAGTAATGACAAGGAGAAGGTGATGCTGTGAAGATTTGTGCAAAAGCAATCCAGGCAGAGGAAATACGAAAAGCAAGGCCTCCCTTCAGGGTGAGCTAGTCAGTTAAGATCTCAGTGGTACCTGTAGTGCACCAGGGTCGGGGAAGCACAAGGGGTGCGAGCGGATGATGTGCGGCGGCACAAAGAACCAGATGCTTGTGGGCTGTAGACAGATCTGCATTTAATTCTAAGGGTAGTCGAAACCTATTAGCAGGTGGCATGATCTGATGTACATTATAAAAATATGATTCTGGCTCTTTTGTGAAAAATGACCTGTAGAAAAAGCAAGGGTGTGATCACAGAAACTAAATAAAAGATTGGTGAACTAAAATGGTAACAGGAAAATGAAAAAAGAATGGCCTGACTTAGGACTGTGAGCCACCGAAACTTGAACTTTGAATTTCCTTCCTCACAGATTTTGCCACAAAAGCAGAGGGGAAATAAAAAGATATGGAAAATTGAGCTGATTTTCTACTACTGCCATGATACATCCCTTATGATTTAAAAGTATAAATCACTGCTATTAGTTTTAATTTGCTTCTTTCGCATAAAAACTGAAGAATAATAGTGGCATAACCTCTTAGACAAGAATGGGGACTAAAAATAATTGATTCAAAAGATAAAGTAGTATTTTCTTAAGAGGAAGCACTTTTACTTTCAGCATATGTGATACTCGCAGTCGGTTTCCAAGTGCTGCCTTGCTTCATAGATGTTAGCCTTGAAGTGATGATTAGAACAAATTTAGTGAATACAAGCCAGTTTTCCTCCATACTCTCTTTAATGCTTTACTTAGAAGATTTTGAGACATGAACATGCAGCTATCGTTACAAAGAGACCCAGTGTTCAAAAATTCCATGCTATGGCAATAGGAAAGAGTGAGACTCCAGAGAAAATCACACTGTGGGAAAAGTAGTCCCCGGCTTTTCCTCAGTTTCGTTTTCCACGTTCTCAGTTACCTGGAAGCAACTGTGGTCCGAAAATATTAAATGAAAAATCCCACAACTAAACAATTCGTAAGTTTTAAGTTGTGCACCATTCTGTGCAGCAGGATGGAATCCCGAGCCATCCTGCTCCACTTCGGCCGAAACGAGATGGTCCCTTTGCCCAGCATATCCAGGCTGTACATGTTCCCGCTCGTTAGGTGCTTAGTCGCCGCCTGGGTTACCAGATCGACCGTTGTGGCACTGCAGTGCTTGTGTTCAAGGCACCCTTACTCTACTTCATAAAAGCCCCCAAGCATACATAAAAGAAAGTAGTGACGCTGGCAACTCGGATATGCCATAGAGAGCTCCTAAAGTGCTTCTTTCATCGAAAAGGTGAACATTCTCAGCTGAATTGCTCAGTTTTACTAGTTATTGTCGTGAACCTCTTACTGTGCTTAATGTATAAATTAAACTTTATCACTAGTATGCATGTACAGAATAAAACATAATATATACATACATGGTTCATACTATCATGGTTTCAGGTATCCATGGGGGAGGGGGCTTATCCACAGATAAGGGGGGCTACTCTACCTTTGCTGCCTCAGATCTCTTAGTCTTTTCAGAATTGATATCTGGCTACAGTGAAAACCAAAGCAGTCCTGAAAAGGCAAGACATTTTTAAAGATAAAAAATGAAAATGGGTGAGAATTATACCAATATGTGCTGCTGGTAGAAATAGGACATACCTGGATATCACCTTGGGGATTACCATGCAGATTTCTGGATTAACTTTAAATCCTATTTGAGTTTTCTCTCTCCTTCCTTGCCTCCCAGAGTCATTGACCAGCTTAAGACATCTGCCCTACACCAGCAGAAAGGCCCCCAGCCCAGGGCCAAGGGTAAGTCCCCAGAGGTATGCAATGCATGCAATATCTGAGTAACTCAAGCTTATGGATCCAAACAACAGTGTAATAACTATGGCACGACATACATAAAAAGCATAGTCATTATTACCCACCTTTGACTTCTTAAAGTGGGCTTCACAGCAGGCTAGTGAAACCCTAACTTAACTGCCCCCAGGGTGCATATGTAAAGCATACATATTTAAAACAATCTCATTACAAACTCAAAACTCCGGGAAAACTCTAAAATGATCATATCTTTCTGACTTCCAGTATTCTCATTTGCTGCAGTTTTTCTCATATGAAACAATTCCTCTGTTTTTATTCCACTTACAGTCAGGGGCACAGATTTATTTGACCTTGAGAACAAATTAAATCTAAAATTTAATTCAGATAAAATATATTTCTGCCAATGATGCTGCGGCTTCATGATCAGCTAGCTGTCTCTGCTTTGTTGTCACTGCATTGGCCTCAAATGTCCAGTCCTCCAATTCCAAGGAAAACTGTAAATGTCAAATCCATCCTTAATCTACATACATAGATCAGCTGCATCTACACTTACATTTTCTTCTTCAGTGGGCTGAGTCCTAAAGTCATCCTCATGTTGACTACTGCACAAAGAATCACTGCCATTATTTAGTTCAAGGTCTGGATCTGAGTAAGGCATCTATAAAGGACGGTATTAATCCATAGTTTCAATAAAATAAAACCTGCAAACCTGACTGGCATGGCTCAGTTGGTTGAACTTCACCCTGCAAAGCGAAAGGTCACCAATTCGATTCCCAGTCAGGGCACATGCCTGGATTGCAGGCTGGTCCCAGGTTGGGTTGTGTACAAGAGGCAACTGATCACTGTTTCTCTTCCTCTCTTTCTCCCGCCCTTCCCCTCTCTCTAAAAATAAATAAATAAAACATTTTTTTAAAAAACTAGCAAAGAAAAGAATCCAGCAATAGCTCCCACTGAGCTTTGTTAAGGTTGGAAGTGTACCTGTAAATCACATTTCACTACAGAACCATCTGTTGTCCTCAACAGCACTGGGAACATGAATATAGACCTGTAGATCCTTGCAATGGTCTCTCATGCCTCTTACTTTCCCAGTGTGCGTAGTTTCATGAGATCATCTGTATCAACTCCATTTGCAGAGCTATTCACTTCTCTCTCCTCCTTGAGGGATATCCTTCTGTAGAATGATGGAAGGAGCTCTGTATTTGGAGTCAGATGACTGAAGTTCAAGTTATAGCTCAGAAATACACTCTGTGATCTTTTGGCAAAATCATTAAACTGCCCTGACATAAGTTTACTTGCCTGTATAATGAAGATAAAAAAAAAGTCTGCTTTACTGTTAATCAAGGTTGATTTGATCTATGGGAAAGTAATCTGAAATGTCTAATTTGAAATTTGTAAAGCACTATGCAAATGCTATGCTGAATTAGTCTGTGGAATACAATCCAATACTGACTTGTCCTTTCCTTCTGGACATAGCCTTCGTTCTATGCAGTGTGCCGTAGCTTCTCGCTCATCATTGCTTTCCAGTATTTCACCTCCTGTCCTTTATTTTTTTCCATCCTTCTGTGTATCAGGGTTTCTCTGTCTGCTGCACATCAATCCTCGGAGGCTTCGGCTTTTAAACCAGAGGCTCCCTCCCCCACCAGTCATGGTGCTCACTTAAATGCCAGACCATAGGTCTGACTGCCAGAGATCTTGTCCTTAAACATTATTTCCTCCCCAGTGCCTATGTAGTACCTGTCAGAGCACAGGTATTCAACAAATGCTGGTGGAAATAACGATCTAAAAAAACCAATTTCAGATTTCCTTGAGTTTTTCTGAACCCAGAGTTTCTCGTTATCATTTGACTTAACCTTGACTTCTGCTTACACATTTCTATTTTAAATATTGCCTCTCAGTTTTACTATGTGTCTTTTATGTGGATTATACTATGATAATTTAGCGTGCCTTTAAGCATTTAAGACAATTAACATAGCTAAAGAAAAGAAACAATATACAAACGCTCCCCATCTTTCCTGGGTTACTATTAACTAAACATTTTAAACAAAGACTGGGAAAGTATGTGTTTATACAAGGAAACAGAATGCAATTATTTGCATTACAAACTTTTTTGCTTTAAATATTACTCAATACAGAGTTCCTTAAAATGTGTAAGTTCTTCTACTGAAATGAAACTAAAATCTGTGTTCTACAAATAAGTT
>PVKM010035045.1:0-15328 GCA_004027735.1 Carollia perspicillata
AACCTACTATCTACATTTGTACTTTAATTTTTACATTTTTGCCTTCTTTTGGATCAGTATTATTCCATCATTTGATTTATTTTCCCCTATTAATATGAAAGCAATAAGCCCAGCTTTAATTCTATTAGTGTTACTGTAAGAACTTTAAGAAATGCATCTTTATTAAAATCTAGTATTAACATGTTTACTTTTATCCAACTTTTTTCCTTTTCTCTTTATTCTTCTCTTTATCTATTATATTTCACCTCATATCATTTCCCATCATTACTTCTGCCTGAAGTAATTCTTTATTGTTTCTTTAAGTGAAGGTCTGTTAGTTACAAAATCCCACAATTACTGTTTGAAATTGCCTAATTTTACCTTAATCTTGAAGAACATTTTGCTAACTATAGAATTCTAGGTTGTAATTCCTTTTAACAAACTGCATATGTCACTTTACTTTTTCTTTTTAACTTTCTTTTAATTATTGTTCAAGTACAGTTTTCTGTCTTTTACTCCTGTCCCAGTCCACCCCCACCAGTGCTCCCCACCTCCCTCCCATTTCCACCCGCCTTAGTTTTTGTCCATGTGTCCTTTATACTTGTTCCTATAATCCCTTCCCTTTTTCCCCTGAAATTCTCTCCCCTCTGGTTACTGTCAGCCTGTTTTCTATTTCAATGTCTTTGGTTATATTTTGCTTGCTGGTTTGTTTTGTTGCTTAGGTTCCTGTTAAAGGTGAGATCATGTGGTATTTGAACCTATGCACCCCAATGTTCACAGCAGCACAATCTACAATAGCCAAGTATTGGAAGCAACCTAGATGCCCATCAGTAAATGAATGGATCAAAAAACTATGGTTCATATACACAATGGAATTCTATGCAGCAGAAAGAAAGAAGGAGCTTCTACCCTTTGCAACAGCATGGATGGAACTGGAAAGCATGCTGAGTGAAATAAGCCAGGCAGTAAAGGACAAACACCATATGTCACTTTAAATACCTCATTTCACTACCTTGTGGTTTCCATGGTTTCTGTTAAGAATGAGGCCATTGCAAAAGGTAGGAATTCCTTCTTTCTTTCTGCTGCATAGTATTTCATTGTGTAAATGTACCACAGGTTTTTGAGCCACTCACATATGATCTCACCTATAAGAGGAGCCTAATGAACAAAATGTAAACTAACAAGCAAAATAGAACCAGAGATATGGAAACATGGAATAGACTGAAAGTGACCCGAGGGGAGCGGGGAGGAGGATAAATACTGGAAAGAAGGGAAGGGTCTAGAAAAGAACACCTATGAATGACCCACGGGCATGGACAACAGTGTGGAGATTGTGGGAATGGGGGTGGGCTGGGCAGAGGAGGGCAAAGGGGGAAAAATTGGGACAACTCTAATCGAATAACAATATACAATTTTTAAAAAGGTAATCTGCTCTTTCTCTGTAGCTGCTTTCGATCTCTCCTTTTTATTTTTGGTCTCTTTCTCTTTTACAGTGATATGCTTAGAGGTGGATTTAAATGTATATATCATGCTTGGGATTTCTTATGATTATTGAATCAGTGGACAGATTTCACTTCTTAATTTAGAGCTTTCTTCATTTCTATTATTATTAATGGTATTTATTTTTTCACATGTTGCCACTGTGCTATTTTCTTGCACTTCTCTATCTGGGTTGCCAATGAAATGATTAAATCTTCTCATTGTATCTTCTATCTTTTACATTAGCCTGTGTTCTTTCCCCCTCTCCATTTTCTCCCTCCATGCTATGTTCTTAATAGGTTCTTTTGGCCTGTTTCTAGTTAGTTAGTCCTCTCCTTAATCTTCTGTTAAGCCTGTTCCTAAATTTGGTCATTCATTTTTACTTGTAGAGTTTCTTTTTCTTTTTTTAATTTGCCGTCATTTTTAAAGTTTTTAGTTGCCACATGTAATTTTAAATCTTGGGATTTATTTTTGACACATTTCTTGGAAAATAGTAAATATGGTTGTTTAAGGTTCTGTGTCTGATAATTCTAACATTTGAATACTTTAAATGTTTATGTTGTTTCTGCAGATTCTCACTCTTCATAGCTTGTTTCCTTGCATACCTGGGCATCATTGGCTCTATCATAGGCATTTTGTATTTGAAAAATGCTTTATAGGAATAATTTGAGGCTTAAGGTGGTGATTTCTTTCTTCAGGGTAGTTTTTTGTTTCTTTTACTGGGTACTTCATATCTTTCTCAATATAAGTTCAAGGCCTGAGGTATCATTAACTACCCAGAAGGAAGTAATAGGGCTGGGATGAGAGTCCATGCAAGGGCTATTGTATTAATAGGTCACCCTGTCTTAAGGTTGTACTAGTCATGTTTTCAGTGTAAGGCCAGGGGTGATTTATCAGAGTCCTTGAGAGTGACTAAGCTTTTATTCTGAATCACAAACTTCTCAAGTTTTTCCAGCCAGAATTGAGGAACAGAACTCTTCCAAGCAAAATCAACATTGATTGCAAGGCCCACCTCTCTGGAATATCTTTCCTCTATATTTTATCTTAGCAATTCTTCATACCATGTTTGTGTTTTGATGTTTTTAAAGAATATTGTTTTTATATGTTACTCAGCCTTTTTAGTTTTCAGCAAATGCTTGATCTGAATTTTCTAGCTCCCTATTACCTGTCACTGAATTTTCAAAACATGTCTACCTAGAACACTCACTCATCATCTGCTTAATTTTTTTCTTGTTCTTGAAAACTTGGTTTAGACAGCATTTCTTCAGTAAGCCTTCCTAGGTCCTCAAATATTGTTTAAATAGTGTTCTTTGCTTCCACAGAGTATCTTCCATTTCTGTTATAGCACATTTTAGTTCATTGCAATCTACATTGTAATTTACATTTGTTTATATACCCCCATTAGTTGTCAAGTTCTTTAAGTCAGGGACAATAGCTATTTTTTTATTATTTAATCATTGTCCAGTATAATTTATGACATGCAATACTCAATAAATATTAATACATACTTGTTGAATAAATAATGAATATTCTATAACTTCAGAGAACAGATGAAACAGAAAAAGTTGAAAATAAGTTAACTGCCTATTGACCCAGCAATTCCACTATTGGGATTACACACTAAGAATCCTGAAACTCCAATTCACGAGTACCTGTGTTCCCCCATGTTCACAGCAGCATTATTTACAATAGCCAAGTACTGGAAACAGTCTAAGTGCCCATCAGTAAATGAGTGGACCAAAAAACTGTGGTACATTTATAGAATGGACTACTACACAGCAGAAAGAAAGGAGCTCCTTCCCTTTGCAATAGCATGGATGGAACTGGAGAGCATTATGCTGAGTGAAATAAGCCAGGCAGTGAGGAACAAACACCATATGATCTCACCTACAAGTGGAACCTAATCACCAAAACTAACAAGCAAGCAAAATAGAACCTGAGACATGGAAATAAAGAACAAACTGACAGTAACCAGACTGGGGAGTGGCGGGGATAACAGGGGAAGGGTCAAGTGAAGGAACATGTATAAAGGACCTATGGATGTGGACGGGGGAGAGGATTGAATGTGGGAGGTGGGAGTGGGTAGGGCAGGGGAGAGTAATGGGGGAAATGGGGACAACTGTAACTGAACAACAATAAATATATATACATATAAGTTAATGTATTTTAAATATACATATACAGAAATATTCTGCATTAACTGAGGCCATAATAAACGAAACAGTGATATCTGCAGGTATTTCCCCAGCACAGAGGCATGCAGAATGCTGTCTAGGAAATAGGGCACCGAAAAACATATGGACTTGAGAGAAAACAGCAATGAAAGTAAATCTTTATGTATGGTGGTGGGTTTGACCCTACCAGTGAAACATGCTTAAATGTTTACATTACTTTAAAAATAAATGTGAAGAAATTACAGATAAGAAGTAATGTATACGTTTTACAACACACACATTTACAAGAAAAGTCGAAAAATGCTGAATGTAAGCAGGAGAGTGAAACGTTACTTAATGGACCAGTTTATTTGGTGTATCTATGCATATAAATACATAGCGAGAGAGACTTTAAGTTGTTTTTGCATCTCAAACGCTAATATAGTTAGGTGTACATCATAGTAACACTCAGTAAACATTTCTGGGAAGGAGGGAAGGAGGGAAGGAGGGAGAAGGCCAACAGGGGGTTTCGTTTCTCCTAGATCTAGGCTTTTCTACATATGTGTCTATGAGGCCTCCGTGGAGTCCCAGTTAGACTCTGTCCCTTCCTTGCTTTCATCGTTCCACACGTGGCACAGAAATCCCATTTTTGATAACTTTATCTTTTTCCTCAGTTCTTACCTAATCACGTTGCTTCAATCAATAAGAGATAACTTTAGAAGTGAAAAGTTCTCAATATTCTCCTGTCAATGTTTGATTTTGAGTCCTCCTCCTATCTTTGTGTACATTACCTTTTCAATGATGTTGTGACCAGATTTAGGTCAGGGTAGACCTCACATCATTACTGATGTAAAGAACGTGCAGAAATGGGCTTCGAGGTTATTTTCCTGTGCGACTTACCACCAGGCTCAAGGCATTTTGTTCCTTATTATAACCTAAGAGTTTACCTGTTTCTCAGGTGTTAAAAAATTAGACTGAATGCTAAGTATGAATGAATTCATTTATTTAAATTTACTTATTTAAGGCAAACAATTTTGGGAAAACTAAGAAAGCACTGCTGACGACTCTGGATATTGTAGTAAGAGGACTAAAGGGCACACTTCCGGTGGACATTAGAATGACTATCAGAAAAATGAGTAGTAGGATCAGGAAGACAAGACTGTAATCCCAATTCAGGTTACATTCTCAGATGGGAACTGCCCATTTGAAAGAAATGCATTACGTATGCAGTGAATGTACATAGTGTTCATATAACACCATATGTGCAGAGTCGAAATAATTCTTAATGCATCATATTGTGGAGACTGCTTTCACTCATTCTGTATTAGCTAGAGATTTAAGAATTCTAATTTTATCACAGTCTTTAGGGTAACAAAGGGTTGAATAAATGTGAGAATTGTAAGGTCCAATTTTCAAGCTGAGTCACATTAAGTTAGCATTAATTAATTATAGTTTATCTTAACTTATGTAGGAAGATAGAAGTTTTACTTTGCTAGTAGGGTAATATATACTGTATCATTTTAAGTCTGTTTTTAAAAGATGTTATCTTACATCCAGCTTTCCTTCTTAAATAGGGCTAAATAATAAGAAATTATGGGTTTTAACATTCTGTAATAGAGTACAGGAAACTTATATTTTCTTACAATAAATATATTTACCAAGGAAGGAGAGCAGGAAGCTAGCAGAATAAGACATTGATGTATCCACAGTGTTTATCCTCTTTTTAAAGAAGACAGTGTGCTTTTGCACTGAAATATCTACTTCAGCTGCTTTTTCTCCATCATCTGTAACTTCAGTTTTAGGAATCCAGTCAGATAAGATGTTTAGTGTCTTCATTTAGACATGCCGTTTTCTCCTGCTACACGGAGTTTAAGCGACAGCAATATATTTTGAACAATTTCTGAAAGCACACTTTTTAAAGAATCTGTACACAAACTCAATTAGAACCGGGGTCAGTAAGGAGGAAGGCATTTAAGGAATCAATCATTTTGGGTTAAGGAGCAGACACCCTGCAAGCTTACTAATGGAATGGAAATAATGCCTGAAACCTCTCCAAACAGTAACAGTCTCACTGGAGCAATTAAATATGTATGAAGGATGTTTGCCGAGAAGTTCAAACACATCAACCTGGGGTTTATATTTTTGGTTTAATTTATTCAGCACCTTCCAGTGAGCTGATGCTTGATGGTCTAAAAACATTTCTGGGGCCTGCACACACTTCACTGTGCACCGAGCTTTGACTAATGGTCCCTCAGAAAGAGTGGTTATTTTTAATCATCTCGAGAAGTACAGGCAGAGGAGGGAGAAGGGGAGTTTGGGGTTTGCGTTCAGGTACCCAAAGCTGCCTCATTAACGCATTTGGCACTATTAAGAGTATGTCAGACACTCTTCAGCCCATTTAATTGAAAGTATCAGCATTAGCCAAACTCCCATTTCTGCTCACAGCAGTGGTATTTAGGCCCTCGAATTACGATTCACTTATGTTATTGCTGTAATCTGTATCTTCAGATCATTACTTTTCTCTTTCACAAAGAGAAGTCTGTATGGTAGTGGCTGCCTGTACTTTATGCCATTAATGAATAATGGAACTATTATAATATTACTGAGTCAATTGACTATAAAAAAGTTTTTTGGGAAAAAAAAAAGCCCCAGAGTGAGAAAGCAGCATTTTCTTCTATGCTCTAGTCTTCTTATAACTACAACGAATATGAAAATATTTAATAGACAGAGGTTTTGGGGGGAAGTTTTTCTTGGGAGTTGTGTTAAGACATGTGTGGGATACTATTAAAAATCTCTCATTGGACAGATTTGCTCAATTGTCATTCTGGGCTGAAGTCTGCAGGAAAAGGAATTATCCAACAATGAATCCATGTAATGGGCAAACTATCCAAAGAGGGTCAAGATTCTGAGAGGACTCCCAGTGGCGTGACTGCTCTGGTGGCTGTCCCACGGCCTTCCCCATCACAGGCACTCGCGTCCCAGGAGGCAGTGGTGTTAACCTGGGGGCACTCCACAGTGACTGGCAGTTCTGATGGATGCCCGACAGCACCCATGCATTCATCTTTGAACGAGACTTACAACTTTACTGAAGGAAAAGGCTGAAGCATCACCATAATTTAACTGGATGTAAAATGAAAACAAGCCTTCTAAAATGGAAACCTGAAATCCCACAGAGGCATTTAAAAGGCAGTTACTGACGGATCTGTCATGGCCTATTTGTGAGCAGTAAAAGCGCCGGCTTGCAAAGCTTCTGTCAGGACACTGGCATGTAAAGCCTATACGGCCCTGGGTTGGATGCTTTTCTTATCCTCAGGAAGCCCTAAGGGTGGTTTCAGGATGAGAGATTCAGCACCCCTGAGACTAAGCATTTAATCGTCTTTGATAGCAACATGAGGCCAAGTGTAGTTTGACCGCTGAGGAAATGTTTTACAGCTCATTCACTTATATGTAAGGTAGTTTTTTAAAACTATGTATTGAGTTAACTTATAACCATGGCCTCAGCATATTTGGAAATCCCAAATAATCTTATTAGCTGTCATGAAATCTACTAACAGTCCTACCTATTCATTTAGTTAGTGACTCGGTATCATAGTTGATGGAAGAAAATGGTATTAAAGTCATTCACTTCTATTTAATTTCAGAACAAAATTTCAAGGTCACGAACGAGTAGGTACAAAGTAAATTGTCCAGCGTCAGCCTCTTAAAATACTAACTGGGTCAGATCACTCAGGAACCTCTACTCTCTGAGTGGTAATACCTTTATCAGAGATGGTCACCATCCCCCCTCGCTGACCCCTGCTTTCAGACTCCTTTCTTACAGGACCCCCCCAAAAAAAACATAAGCTTCTTAGTATAGTGTTCAAGGCTTTACAGCATCTGGTTCACCCCCGATTTTCTGTTTGCCATCTCTACACATACGCATACACCAGCTCACTCATGATCTGCTCACATGTGCACAGCTGCACCACCCTTGCCTAAAAGGCCTTCCTCCCCCTTCTCCTATTAAACTTGATCCACATCAAAAATTCATTATAAACGCCAGGGATTTTTTTTGAAACAGAATAGGCTTTAAGGCATTAAAAAAATATTAGGCCCACCTTGTCCAGGAAAAAAATTTCATTGTTCTCCAACAAAAGGAGAACAATAAAGATTATGAAGGAAGAGCTTATTGTTTTTGATAGTTAAATACTTAGATGACAAAAAGGAAGAAGAAGGAGAAGGAGAGAGAGAACAACACAAAGTAATCCTCTCTATATCGAGCCTCTAATTCAAAAAAAATCACCGATGTTTGAAGCACAAATGTCTAAGAACTAATGCATTTTTGAACTATGGTTTTAAATGGTGTGTGTCTAACATTACTGCCTTCCTACTTGTTACAAAATTGCTTGTCAAAACCAGGAGAGAAATAAGCAAGGGAAAATGTTTTAAATTTTCTTAATGGGGATATAATTGACATATAACACTGTAAGTTTGAGGAAGACAGTGTGTTGGTTTGATACATTTATATATTGCAATATGATTATATTTTCAAACAAATAATCAAGCATGAATGATTAGGGTGAATTGGGGGAGCATATTTGACCTGATTTATTTAAATTAACACATTCTGGTGTTGGCCCAAGGATTAATGTTCTCAGCAGATAAAAGAATTAATCAATAAGAAAAACATTATGAAAATAAGCAAGTTGATAGAGAAACACATAGAAATCACTACTAAACATATAAAGTGAACAACTTCATTATTGATCACACGAATTCAAATGAAAACCACAGGGCATCGTTCTCACCTGTCAGACTGGCCTAGATTTTTAAAAACATGTCTACTGGGTTAGATAAAAATAGATGCTCTCCTACATTGCTGGTGGGGATGGTGATTTGAATCAACCTTACAAGAAATAAACTTTATAGTATAGAAAGCACCCGTAAAATAGTTATGTCCTCAGACTCAGTAATTGTTGTGCTTTTGGAGCATATCTTAAGAAAGTACTAGATGTTGACTAGGATCTAGAAACAGCTAAATGTCTAATAACAAGATCAGATAAGTTTAATAAATCTGTGTTATGGAATATTACACAACTATTTAAGATACTGGTTTTGAAGGATGTTAAAGTTTTCAGATAAGAATATCCCCAACTTTAGCCCTGGCTGGTGTAGCTCAGTGGATTGAGCGTGGGCTGTGAACCAGAGGGTTGTGGTTCGATTCCCAGTCAGGGCACATGCCTGGGTTGCGGGCCAGGTCCCTAGTGGGGGCCATGTGAGAAGCAACCACACATTGATGTTTCTCTCTCTCTCTTTCTCCTTCCCTTCCCCTCTCTCTAAAAATAAAAAGAAATAAAATATTAAAAAAAAAGAATATCCCCAACTTTACCAGTTCAGGGAAAAAGCAGTGTACAAACTTGGACATGGCAGGGTCACAGTTGTGTAACACACACACACGCACACATAGCTACAGAGGAAATATTGGAATTAAATAACAACCAAAGAATAAAAAACACTGGCAGGAATATCAGCCATTGTATTTCTGTAGGAGTAGTTTTATGTTCTACTGTGTGCTTTTCTGTAATTTTCTATAAGCATTAGAGATAATATAGAAAATAAGTTTTGAAATGCAATCCTTTCATATTTCAGAATGAGGGCATATTACTGGACACTGCTGATACCTGCAGATGGTTGGTGAAGGGAGCTGTTAATCACCTGATGTAAAGAGCCAGCCCAGACCATGCCTCCCATCCCCAAAGGCATTTTATATCCAGTCATTTATCTCAGGCCTTTATCACTCGATCTGCATTACTAGAAATCCTAGTTAGGATCACCATTTGTGTTTAGCAAGTTTGGAAAAACTTTATTTAAAAATACACACACACACACTGTATATATATGCACACACACATGTACACATACATAAAGATGTATATATAGTTTATTTATACTTAAATTTTTATATAACTATATTTATGTACATATGCGTAAACATACACATATGTTTATATGTTTATACATATATACATATAAATTATATATAGGCATGCATGTACACATAAAACAAACTATATATGTGTATATATATAAAATAACATTTTTTCCTGCATTTTTAAATTGCATTTATGTATTTTTTAAATTGCAACTACATACAGTCTACAGTATTTAAAGCTATATTGGTCAGATATATGGAATCTCATTATTATACTTACAATAGTTAATACTAGATGTGGACCCAAAATGTCATGTTTTAACCTTTTAAATATGAAAAGGAAGAAATATGCAATCACATATTTCAATAAAACTAAATTCATTTTAGGCCTCGTCTCATTATTTATGATTTGATCCAAATCACAAGATGAAATTACACTTATAAATAATACATGGGTATTTCATGTGGATTTGATGTAGATTTATACAATGTGGAATTTTACTGCCTTATATTTCCATGCATTCTTGGATTTTATACCAAAAGTTATGGCCAGTAGTTATAGAATGCATTAGAATTTAGTATGATGTCACAAACCCTGAAAAGAATTTACAGATACAGGTAAAATATATAAAATAACCCAGGCTTTTATTTTACTTGACTTCTGCTTCTGAAAAATAGCATTATTTGGGATAATAAAAGAAATGTTTCTATTAACAAAATCAATGCCCTTAAAGCATTTTATTATCTTTAAAAAATGCACAATTTTTCTACAGACTATTGATTTTACCAGTCCCTGTGTATGACAGTAATTGTGTTTTAAGTCTGTTTCAAAGGAGTTTGTAACTCGGACATTGTTTAGATAAACAGCCCTGCTTTGTGCTTCAGTGTCCTCCCCTTTCCAGGTCGCCCCTGGGACCCCAGGACCTGCCGGCCCTAGCACAGGACCCCCCTGCATCCCAGCTAACCTTTCCTCACATGAAGGAAGAAAGGACTTACGAAATATATATTATTTACCAGATGCTTATACATAGGCTGCTTCATTAAGTCCTCAAATAGCCCATGTACTAGGTCAGTTAAGACACCATTTGACTCAGGTAAAGAATAGAAAGACAAAATACAGCATATTGATGAGAATTTTCCTTGCCCAAAGCAGGTACTCCAACCTAGAAACCACTGGACTCCCAGATCCCTGGTTCTACTTGATGAAATTGAACACTTTGTCATATAGGAGAAACTTTTTGTTTTTCATTTTCTTCCCAGAACAAAGGCATATCATATGCAATAAGGAGGAAATCCACTGGAAAATATGTCTGTCTTACATAAAATGTATACTGTGCACACGTTTTTGTGCTGAGCCAGAATTCTGCTGCCATAATATTTCTCAGCTCATTGCTATTCAGTAATAACTGTTAGTTTTCATAGTCTTCTTTAGAATAATTTGTATCCCATATGTTTAAAATAAGCAGATTCAGAAATCCTAGAGATTATTTATATTTTATGGAAAGATAAAATATCATTTGAAATGGGGAGGTGTTGGTCAAAGATGCAAAGTTTTGGTAACAGAGAATGAAGGAGTTTTGGAGAACTGATGTATAGCTGTGTCTATGTTAATTATGTCATTTTGGATTCTTGAACTTTGCTAAGAGAGTAGTCTTAAATGTTCTTGCCACACCACCACACACACACATGCACACACACACACACACACACACTGAAGTGATAAATGTGTTAATTAGCTTGATTGCATAATCATTTGTGTGTGTGTGTGTATATGCCTCAAAACATCATGTTGTACCTCATAAGTATATAAGTATCTTTTTGTCAATTATACCTCAATAAAATTAGAATAAATAAATAATAAATTGCATTATGTATTAAAAATACTGTGAATATTCCTTGTTTGCCATGATGGAAACTTAATTACCCTTTCCCCTATGAGTTTCCTTATTTTGGTTTAGCTTTGAATTTCACTCACTAGGTACATTAGGTAGGCACTTATAGCAGAATGCGTCTGTGGCATAATACGTGATGCTAGGCAGTGTCACATATTATGTGTCTTTTATGCTAGGCACACCCCACCAAAGCATAAGAGAACCTCCCTGTTCATCGCATTAGGTTTTTTACAAACATGCGCTTGTACTTTTGGTTTGATGTTAGTTCTTGGTACCTTGCAGGCAGTTATGTCTATACTGTATGAACAGACCTAGCCTCATTCAATAATGGTGGTTCTATTTCTTTCAGTAGTTTGAAAGACTTGTTGCTCATAGAGCTGATTTTGAAGTTTCATTCACTTATGAAAAATTATTTTCTTCTTCCCAGATGACATATGGTGTGTATTCTAGTGAACTATTTTTTAACATTAAAGCATCACCAGGGGAAAGAAAAGATTAGAGTGTTTTGACATTTCTTTTATTTAAACTTTTACAGGAGAAAATTTAGCCTTGTTAGATGAGAGAATCTGTATTTTTAAAAACTCTTTTGAAGAAACATTAAAGAGGAGTTCAAAACATTTATAATTGTATTTAACTTGGAGAGCTTTTCACCTTTCAACAATCAATATTTCTTTCAGGCATCTCAATGGAAAAGGTAGAATTCCTTGAGAAGCACATGTAAAACTCAGAGAATTTGAAGATGTGTAGATAGCAGTGGCTGTGCTACAGGCTGCTGGAAGGCTGAGATGAATATTGATCAGTTCGTCCCAGAGTTTCATCGGTCTGCGCTTCCCAGTAGGGGAGCCCATAGCTACATGTGGCCCCTGTGCACCTCAAATATGGCCAATCTGCCCCGGGGCGTGCGCTCCGTGTAGCTGTATGTGTGTGAAAAGCACACAGCAAATGTCAAGGATTTGGGTAGAGGAAAATGAATGTAAATTATTATTTATAACTTCACATTAATCATATTTTATATGGTAATAGTTTAAATATATTAGGATGAATATATCATTAAAATGAATGCCATCTTGTGCTTTTCACTTTTTTTAGTGTGGCTCCTAGAAAATTAAAATTGACATATGCGGCTCACATCTGTGACTTGCCTTGTATTTCTCTTTGTGTGCAAAACATTGAAGGGAACATACGCTTTACTTTTTCTATTGGCGTTCTGCTGAAGCTATAGCATTTCCAAGTCATTGTTTCCTCCTGAATTACATGTGAGGTGGAGCTGCCCTCCTGATGGACTGAGGGCCGTGTCTTACTGAGGTGGTAAGCCTTACTTAAATGTTCTAGCCACATAATACGGCAACCTATGCCACGAGTTCCTGGAACGTGCCTGGTGAGTTACATTAAGTGATCTCTCTCATTCCTCATGACATGCCAGTTTGTGGTTTTTATGACCCTAGTTTTAAGATGAGGAAACTGTATTTTAGACAGCTAAAAAGCTTGTCTAATATTGCAATGGCTAACTGGCTGAGATAGGATTCAAAACTAAATTTGTGAGTCTTTAGAACTTATTACTTGTTCACTGTGCAACTGCCTTTCTTTCTTAAATCTCAAAGCATATTCCAGGCGTCTGTGAAGCTACTGACTCTCATCAAGGAGTGATCTTTGGATGCGATGGTAGCGATTGAAGTGACCGTGGGTAACAGTTGTACAAGACTTCTACAACATAGGTGCTCTGTAATTAGTATGTAATTAACTATGTATTTCATGGAATGATAAATCATTGCATTGACTGAAATAGACACTTTAAATATTTCTGTGCATCTACCATTGCAATGATTAAATAATAAAATTTGACATGTTAAAAATGCCATTATCCTTATAGAACTAATAATTCTTTGAATTAGAGAAAAAAGCATTTGAAACTAAATATATACTAAAAACATTAAGTTATTTATTCTCTGGTTCATATCCATATTTAGTACTATTAACATTTGATTTGTTGAAGAGTGAAACCCATTAGTTTGTGAAATATTTTTAGTTAGAAACCAATAGCTTCTTTTCAAGAAAGCTACCATGAAAATGACTGAAGAAGCACATGGGACATTGCATTGAAATCTACCTCAGCCAGGGTATGCTGGTTTGTTTCTGTGGGCAGAATCGGCTGTGAACATCTTCTCTGTTGCTTCCACGTAGTCCCAAGGTGAGGACTGGTGGTAGCTGTAATGTCCTTCCATTGCACATAGATCTACTGCCCAGAAGACCCTGCTTAGCCACCAGAATAACCTCAGAAATACCTGCAGGTTACAGAAGGGTAAGAAAGCACTCTCTTAAGCAATACATAGCCAGTCACTAGTGCATCTACAAGGGTAACTCCTGTGAGTGTGCCTGCGGATCCACCTGTGATTTTCTGACTGTGTCCTGGCTGTGAGGGGTCAACCCCTTTCTCATATCCTGCCTCCGCCACCAGGTGCACAGGTGTCAAGACTCATGCAATGTGAGATAAGAGCCATGTGATATCAAAAGAGATTGCATGTAAAAATGCCGTGATTCGTACTGACCAAAAAGAAGTTCTTAGTAGTAAAGAACTTTCCATTTCAGAGGCATTGCCTCCAACACTAAATACAAAAACAAAACAAAAAAAAAAGTGTACAGTATTTATTACTTGATTGTAGGGGAAAATACTATTCAAAATAAAACCCTTTTAAAGCTGGCTACTTTAGTGGTTGTTATTTGCCACAACGGCATGTTGATTGGGCTATGCAAGCTTAGATGGAAAAAAGAGAGGTATCTATCACAGATAGGGATTCGTTTAGTTAGGTTTTTTTAAAAAAACAATCCTCCATCCCTTCTGCCCCTCCACTAGTTTTATAGTGAGAAACCAAATGCAAATCATAGATTCTGGCATAGGAGAGACATGCTTCAGGTAAAGCATCGTAATCAGATTCCACAAGGAAATAGAGGGACGAAAATAATTTTAAAAAGCTGATTTAAAAATATTCTAGTTTTCAATCATGAGTTGCACTTTAGACTTTATATAGCATATTTCCTCTTCTGCTAGTATCTCTAGTAATGGAATACATTGAGTTCTCAGTTTGTCTTGGATTTTTAAACATAGTTTTGACTAGTAAGTATCTATCTGTTACAAAATTATACTGTATGTTGGTCCATCTTAGAATATCATTTTTTAAAAATTTCAACTAAAAATAAGAATATTAATAAAACAATGAACATTTCTGGAGCCCCTCCTATGTTATAGAGGTCTCACAGATGAAGAGGATAAGGCTCACAGAGAGTAATTAACATCACACAATTAGTAAAATGCAGAGTTGCAATTCAAATATAGGTCTGCCTAGATCAAAAACTAATTTTCTATGTTATTTGGTCCAAAATATAAAATGTGGAAAGTAAGAAAAAATTTTGAAGATTTTGCTTTTCATACCAAAAGTCTGGACTCCGGCAGCACAGAAAGAAAGCCATTTGATATTTAGGATTTAGCCTTTTTTGTACTACATTTACTTAAAGGTTTATAAGAACCCTTGATGCTGTGCATAGTTATGAGAAGTATTGTTATGGAAAAATTATTAAAAATAAAGCTTAAGGAAGCAATCCAATTTAATAAGAGAAACATTCATGGAAGGTACCGTGGTGTTCAAGAAACCCTGCCATTGATATTATGACATTTATCTAGTAAAGAAAACCGTTGTAATTTTTCCAGTTGAGTGGCATATTGAAAGACAGGAGTCTTTGAAAAACCTTTGCATGTGCCAGCATTTTGAATGGGGTTTGGTGGGAACAAAGCATTAGAGTAAAGCTCAATTAAAAGCAAGTCAATAATGCCCTCTGATTGAAGTTCTGGAGTACTTTTTTTTCTTTTTACTTTTTGTCTTGTAAAATTTATTTTATCATATAATTCTTCATTGATTTGG
>PVKM010035046.1:0-15338 GCA_004027735.1 Carollia perspicillata
TCTGAATCAAGTACCTTTTTGTACTTACGGAGAAATTAATATCCCCTGTACTACACAGACCTTTGTAATTATACAGCTCCCCTCTAAAATATACAGTCACTTTTGGTTAAAGGAAATTATGTGTTTTCATTAGTTAGCATTTTTTCTCCAGTAATGGTGTGCATACTTATTTAAAATTCTGACTAACATACTGTTTATTGTTTATGCTTTTCTAAATACCATTGCATTTTGTAGGACTTAGTATGACCCTTAAATTTTTACTGGCTGTCCTACAAATTATTGTATAGTAATTATAAGACACCAATAGAACCTCTAAAGACAAAGATGTAAACTAACTGCACAAATAAAACAAGAAGTGAAAGTATGTTCATTGTGTTTGCTGAAAGGTGCGTATCTTCAATGTATTAATCAGAACATCAGTCAGAGTTAATTGTCAATTTTCCAGAAAGAATTGATCAAATTTAGCTACAGTGCATTTTAAATGTATATTATTTGTGAATTTCCAATTATAGGGTTGATGCACTTCTTCAGAGGTATGTAGATGAATCAAATTAAATTTCTCATCATCCACGGTTTTGTTTCATAATCTTTCTTTAATACAAACTCTAATAATAATAGCTGAATGAAGCAAAACCACCTGGTACATGCAGGATCCCCAGCTTTTCAGGTAGGTTAAGTTTCTATTTCTGTTTTCCCAATTTAATATTCTATAGTAATTACATCTCTCCAAAACACCGGAGAGTATTTCATTATATTTTACTTTGCAGCTATGGAATGTTTTCATTATTATCCTTTTAAAAATTAATCAGGGCTGTAAAAATCTAAAAATTATCAAGTTCAATGATTCTCATATGCATATTTATAGCACAGTTTCCTTTTATAAAGGAGATAAATCTCACTTACCTTTGCTCATTGACAGAACATATGATGAATTATCATAAAATACAAATTCAAGTAAAAACTTTGTGTAGATAATACAAAATATTATAACTACTTTTGCATAGTGATATACAGACAGCTTAGTTATATATTTTTTCCTTTGTTAAAACTTAGATTGTTTTTGTTGGTAGATGGAGTCTCTGTCATATTTACTCAAGCCAAAGGCGACGTGCCAATTGGTAGTTGTGCTTTAAAAGTCAATACCTGTTCTAGAAAAGAACTTTACTCAACTAACATTATTTTTTAACTTCTTTAATTAGTTTCTTGGCAGGTATTCTATAGCTTTTTTTTTTTGGTTTATTTCTACCATATGGTTGTAAAATGGGGCCACAATAATAATACTAGCTGTAAATCTCCTACTTCAAAATATTTACCATGTTGTTATAACAGGTACTTAATTCCTGGGCCAACTGCTTGCTACAATTAGTGTGGATTAATTGATCTATAGGCCATAAGGTATAGGGAAAGAGATCTGTGATCTGCTGACTTTCCCTTAAATTGGCTATCAGATCCTGAATATGGAACTAGGCCTCTGCTTACTTTTCTCTACAACCAAGAAACAGTAGTACATAAACTCTAACATATGTTTGTTCTAACCATTAGATTCCACAACTATGTAAATGTCCCTTGAACTGTGTCCCTTTTTAAGTGTTTCTGGGCATAATCACTCTCTGTTTTTGTTTAGAAATTTATCCATACAAATGCATGAATAAAAGTACATGGCTCTATAGTTTTATACATATTAACATATAATTATTAGAGAACACTGAATTTTAAACAGAAATCTATCTTTAAAAAATATGTATTTGTTACCTCAGGATATTGAATCAAGAAGAAATATGTAAATAATGCTTTCAATAGTTATTCAGAAAATTTCTACTCCCCACTAAATCTGTACCAGTTGCTACATGGGACAGAAGAGGAATGAGTGTGGTCCTTGAGCCCATGGACTTCCTACATTTATAGGGGAAAAACATCAGGGCAACAGCCTCCCCAGATCATAAGGAAGAATAAACTACTTCACATCAGAAGCATAGGTCATGTGCTCTTGGAAGCTCAGATGAAGGAAAAACTAATTCGAATTAGATGAAAATTCCACAGAGGCAGGTGATACTGGAACTGGTCTTTGAAAACTTAAGAATCCTTGTATATTCAGAAATGAAGTGTCTCTTTCCTTTGCTGCCCAAAATAGTGACTTAACAGGATCTTTAAACTTATTCCATTTTCTTAATTATGAGATATCAGAGACTGTTGATAAGTCATATAAAGAAAAACCTTTTCTATTTTATAATGTAATATTTTCAGAAATTAAATAATTTATACACCTTATTCTATGATTTTAAAATATGCTTAAAAGTTAATTTTTTCATTCTTCAGTTACAGAAGATTTTTATATACAATTTTCAATTATTAGTCAACCTGCCACATTTTCTGTTTGCTGTGTTTATCTCTGTTTCCTTTTCAATTCTGTCTAGTAGTCTTCCAACTCCAGTGCCCGTTCCAATTGCTTCAGGAAATTTCTAAATAGAGCCAATCAACCTAATTCTTAAATTATACCTCTTCTAGACTCCATAGATTATTTCTTATTTTTAGCTATCTTTTAAAAATATTTACACTGTATTGCCCCAACAAGTACACTTTTCTAAAAATTGTTTGTGCATGGCAAATATCAGCCCAGTAATCCAAACCTATCTTAGCCAGAATTTATCTGTTAAAAGCAATAAACTCTTAGTGACTCATAATAGAAAATTCATCCATGGGGAGTCCATACATTCATTCCAAACTAATTAATTACTCCCCAAATCCAAATGCTGGGAAAATACTTGTAAAACTTACTGAAAAAATTGATTACATTTATTGATTTTTGTAACTATAGAAAATTTTGTTTAGTCATTCAAACATTAGGACTAGTCTTCTTAACCTTCTTTCTATGACTTGTACCCCACATACACATGTTTAGTAAACATGAACACTGACAATACAGTTCACGTTCAGGTTTCAGCCATCATTTAGTGGGTGATAGGGACCCATTTCAAAAAAAGAAGAGAGAGAGAGAGAAAAGAGAAAGGTGGGATTGTATTTATCTGCTTAGACAAGTGGTTCACAGGTGAAGGTGTTTGTGCCTTTCAGGAGACATTTGGCAGTGGGGCATTTTTGATTGCCAGGACTGGGGTGGTGGTGTGCTATTGGCATCTAAAGGGTAGAGGTGAGGGTTGCTGCTAAACACCGTACAATGCACTGGACAGCATCCACAAAAAACAATTATGTGTTCCAAAATGCTAATGATGCTGCTGTTGATAAACGCTGACTGAGAGAAAAGGTTTTCTTACAACAAATTGGAAAGCTGCATAAAATTACCCCCACACACATCCAAAATTAAAACAAAAACAAAACAGAATTCCAAAAATATTTTGTACATTTTGATACAATATTAATGCTAGATTATAACCATTCTTGATGTGTTTCTGAGAGTTTCAGTTGTCAGTAGTTGTTAACATTGATTTTTCTCTGGGTAATCATTTTGGGAAAGGCTGTTATCTGGTCCTGTCTTGGAAGTGCTCATTGGGAACTTAGAGCAATTATGAGCTCCTATCTCCTGGGTTGTAATGATCTCTCTCTGGGAGTCTCAACTGTTCAATGGTTCAACTGGACAATGTCTTAGACTCTCCTCTGAAGCTCTGTACTCCATCTGCTAACATCTCTCACGTCATTTGTTAAAGTTTTTCAACATATTTCCATATTTTGAAAGCTCACTTTTTTCTACTCTCACTAGGTTACAGAACAGACCTGGGGGGGTGGGGTTGTGAATGATATACTCTTACCAAATGGACTCACCTTTGTGCTCCAGGGGTCCCCCACCGCATGCCAAGGAAAGATGTCTCTCAGTGCCAGAGATTGGTGAAAAAGAAAGAGATTGTTTATTTAAAGAGTTATACAAACTTAAAAGTAACAACTTAACATCTTCATTGAGATCCCAAAGTCCTTTAGAGTACCCACAAACACACAGTCCTTCCTTCCCCCTCTGCCCAGTCTGGGGTACCGTACCTCAGAAAAAGAAATAGAAGTCCATGGTTCTTCCCTGCTCAAGCCACATGTTCCCAAAAAGACCCCGCCTGGCTGTGGTGCCTGAATTTAAATCCCAGCACCCATCTTCCTCTGCTGCACTATTTCTGACTCCTCCCACAATTGGCCACTGCTGCCAGCATTCTTGTATTTTTCCAGCTTTACTGGGCTGCCATAGTAAGTCCGGGCAGATGTGGCCCTGTGGTGTGGAGCCAATCATCTCCAAGCTCCTACAGACTCTGTAACCAGGGGGAGTTGCCTCCCAGTTACATCTTGGGTTGAAGTCACTCCCATCCCCCTGGCTCAAAGCATGGCCATAGCTATTTAACTTATCCATGAAACCAGTCAAAGATTATAGATATATTAAATGACCATTCTGGAGGTTATCTGTAAATATGCTGCTATTCAAAACAGCTCTCAGTGTCCCTGATCCACGTGTCCCATCCCCCAGCTCAGACTTATGGGGGTGATGACATCCTTATATATATTTTTTCTAATATTTCCTGGACACGAAGTTCTGGACCCCATTACAAATCCCTGTTTGCCCCCTGCTCTTGACTGCACCCTGTATCAACTGTAGTACACACTCTTTTGCAGCCTTCTGTAATACGCTCCTGTCCCCATATCATCCACTGAATCCCACAGAGTCAAAGAGCAGAGTCAAATGAAAATAATGTCAGTTATGTCCCTCCCAATTCCTATAACATCTTCTTCAGCTGGATGTCCTGCCATATTTTCCAAGGAGTGAAACCAAGGTGATGAAAAGCAAAACAATGGATATTTATGTTTGTTTTTATCAATTGTCTTCCTAAACTTTCTCCTAATTTTTCTGATGTTTTTTGTTTGTGTTCTAAAGGGGGTATAAAGTGTACATATTTAGCTCCACCTTATAGTATGAGTTTAATGCTAACTTTACAAAAACTTATTTTGAAGTATTATTTCTAGTGTGACACACTTTATTTCTTTTTACATTGACTTAATTTCTTCTGACAAAAGTAAAAGACTCAAAAAGGAAGGCATGTAACAGACTGCAGTGGTTTCTAATCATTTAGAAGTTTATTTGGTGAAAGTGCTTGGAGATACAAATGAGGCTCACATGGAAAAAAAGGGTCGTTTCCTTTTATTAGAAATCTAGACGGTGTCCTTGTACTTTTGCTGTTGGTTTTGATAAATTATTGTCATACAGTGCACTCTTGCTTGCTGATCATATAATCTCGGTACCTTAAAGCACTATCTTAAAAATATAGTGCAAGGTCTTCTTCTTATTTAAATGTAACAGAAATTATAGAAGTCATGTGCATAGCTTAGTGAACCTTCACAGTGAGCACTCGGATTGAGTAGCAGAGATTGAATAGCCCTCAAGAAGCTTCCCTCTTGACCTCTTTTGCTGTCTCACTGAAATGTAACCTCTATTCTGACCTTGACCATCTTAAATTAGTTTTCCTGTTTTAAACTTCATATAATGCAATTGTGTTTAGATCTCTATCCCAAGTTTATGCTTGTGAGGTTTGTCTGGTACAATGTATAACAAAGGTCTGTTTATTTTCATTATAGTATAATAATCCTTGATATGAATATAACAAAATTATTATTTATGAAGTTTTAAGTTATTTCCAGTTTGAGGTTATTGTGTGAATTATCCTGCTTTGAATATTTTATATTAATCTTTTAGTGAACATATTAATACATTTTATTGAGTCATAAGGTAAGAGTATGTTAATATTTAATACTAAATTTTCCAACAACATTTCTCAAGAGTTTCATTTGTTCCACATCATTGTTAATACTTCATACTGTCTGTATTTTTTATTTTGAGCAATTTAGCTGGTGTCATGAATCATATTGTGGTTTCAAATTGCATTCATTTTATGATGGATGAGTTGAGCAACTTTTCAAATATTTTTAACCATTTGATTTTTTTTATAACAATGATCTTTTTAAGTCTTTAGTGCATTTTTCTCCATTTGGGTTCTATTTTTCCTTTTTTATCTGTACAGTTCATTGATATAAGTTAATTAACTAATATACATATATACACATTATATATATAAGTATATACTATATATATATATATGTATTTTTCTACTTTGTGGCTTGTCTTCTCACAATATTAATGTTGTACTATAATAAAAACTCATCACTTTGATGCAGACTAAGCTACCAAAAAAATTAACATTAGTGTTTTTGTTCATTTAAGACATCTTTTCCTAACCCCAGATAATAAAAATACACTTATGTTTCTTTGCTAAAAATTTCAAGTGTTACCTACAACATTTGATCTTTGATTCATTTGAAATTAATATACAATTTGATGTATGACTAAAGGTAATTTTTTTCAATCTGAATCTTTAGTTAACTCATCATCACCTCTGGAACTGGCCATTCCTTCCCATTACCATAGTCTCCCCTTATCCTCAGGGTGTACATTCCAAGGCCCCCGGTGGATGCCTAAAACTGCCGGTGGTACTGAACCCTAGATACATATATATGTATTTTCCTATACATACATACCTATGATAAAGTTTAATTTATAAATTAGGCAGAGTAAGAATTAACACAACTGATAATAAATTAGAACAATTATAAAAATATGATGTAATAAAAGTTATGTGAATGTGGTCTCCCTCTCTCTCAAAATATTTTATTGTACTGTACTCAACTTTTGACTTAAAGGAAGCACTTATGGCTTCTCTTCGGCCTATCCGAATTGCCAGTACTACTATTCTTGTGATTTGGGACTATTATTAAGTAAGACGAGAGTTACTTGAGCACAAGTTCTGAGATAATACAACAGTCGATCTGATAACTAAGAGAGGGTCACCCAGTGACTAACGGCGGGTAGCATATGCGGCGTGGAGATGCTGGACAAAGAAATGATTCTCATCACAGGCAGGATGGAGTTGGGTGGTGCAAGGGCCATCAAACTCAGAATAGTACAGAATTTAAAATGTATAAATAGCTTATTTCTGGAATTTTACATCTAATATTTTTGGACTGCACTTGGCCACAGGTAACGGAAACCACAGAAAGTGAAACTGCAGATAAGGAGGAACTACTGTAAATATGCCAGAAATTGGGAGAAAATATTCTCATCATATAAATATATATATATGACAAATGGCTTTATATACCGATTCTTGTAACACATTATAAAAAAACATATGATCCAATTCTTTTTAATGGGGAAAACTTTTGTATTGACACATATATGAAAGGCTGGAAAAAGTCCAGCCATTGTTAATGTAAAGAGAATGGTTTGTGTGACATCAATATAACTTGGCAGCCGAGGAGGATGGAGGAGAATGCACATGTGTGAAAAACGACAACTTCATTATACTAGTCAGTGGGTATGGCAGAGGCTGTCGAGGGGGTATGGGTACTGTGTGGCCGTCGCAGTCAAAATTACTGAGAGACTAGAGCAATGGATCTGCCTAAGATTTTGCATTCAGCTTGAACATTCCTCTATGCAAACTATTCAGATGATACAGAAGGCTGCAGCTATGGGCAACTGGTGATTGGCAGCTTGATCAGGACAAGGTGCTTCCTCATGTATTACATCTCACACAGAGTTATTTTATGAAATATCAAATCACCCAGGGGACTCAGACCCCTACAACCCAGATTTGGCACCCTGTGACTTCTGGCTTTTCCCAAAACTAAAATAACCTTTGGAAGGGAAGATATTTCAGATCATCGGTAAGATTCAAGAAATTATGACGTGGCAGCTGATGACAATTAGAACTGTGTGAGGTCCCAAGGTGCTTACTTTGATGGGGACTGAGGCGCCATGTTCCTATGTACAGTGTTTCTTGTATCTTGTATCTTCTTCAATAAATGTCTCTATTTTGCGTATTGTGTGCCTGGATACTTACCGGACAGACCTTGTAAATTAATGAGCAGCAGCCTCTGACTTAATGTTAAGTCATGTTATGTAGAAGGTGCAAAGTAACATCACATGTATACAAAATATCCCAACTAAAAATGAAGATAAAACAAAAGGAAACCAAGAAATAGCAGTAATATAACCATGAAAAGAGAGATTGCAACTGTATATGACAAAGCTCATGCACATCTTTTATAAAAGAGATACATTAGCAAACTAGGAAAGGCATAATGTCATTGCACTAAGCCTAGAGTGACTGTGAGAAAAAGAGCTGATAACAATCAATAAATTAGTGGAAACCAGAAAGAAACTGACACAGCCTAAAACCACCTGCCAGTCTGTAGCCATTGAGTGAAGACAAATAGGAGAATTAATTAATAGATTGATAGAGAATTAATTTTCAGAGGCCATTGTTAAATAGTAGCTTCATAAAATTCTCACTGATTTGTTCCCAAGTTGCGTGCCTCCAGATAGAAATGCTTGGTTTATATAATAGACTCTAAAATATGTATGTCTCTTACTAGATTATATTTACAGAAAAAAATGAAGAAAAAAGAGCACCAGTCATTAAAGATGTTTAGAAAAACACCCTTTTCTGTTGGTCTCTGGCAATCAATGGTGATGCTATTGGCTAGAAATGCCTTGGGGCGCTCACCGGACCCACACCACAGTTGTGGCACACCGAAGTACGCTTTGGTCAACAATGAACAGCATGTACAGTGATAGCGTACCATATAGCCTGGGTGTGTAGTAGGCTATAGCATCTAGTTATTTGTAAGTGTACTCTATGATTTTCACGCAATGATGGATCACCTAAGGATGCAGTTCTCAGAATGTATCCCCATCCTAAGCAGCGCATGACTGCCCGTGTGGCAGACCCCCATAGACATTTCCCCTTTCGGACCTAATGCCGTGGGTGGACTGCCCCTGGTGGTTATTACGATTACAAGGTGCACCCCAGTGAAAACCATCAGGGAACTTTGGAAAAACAAGGTTTACTGCCCACGAGTCCTAGAGGCTACAAGGCACCTCCAGGACCATGGAGCCGGGTGACAGATAAACAGAGAGAAAGAATGAGGATGGACTTGGGCTTCTGCTGTTATTGGACTTGACGATGAGGCATCCAGGGTTTTGCTGGTTCACAGTCAGTGAATTAAAACCTAAGAGTGAGAATTGAAGCATGGGAAGGGAAATGCAACCAGTCAGTCAAACGGGGGTTATCTCAGTGAACCTGAGCTTTCCCAAAAGGTGAACTTGAAGGGCGGGGCAGCCTGACTCTGTCTGGTTGTGCAGTTGGCAACATGAGTTTTCGAGGTGAATGTCTTTGGTGTGACCATTAAAAGCTTAATATCAGCACGTACATCACAATAGTCAAGCACACTATATGGACACACACATACACACATATATACACACATGATGAAGTATGTCCCACTTTGATAAAACATGCCATGCTACTTCCAGCAGCCCTGTTGATAGATCTTTATGTGACCAGACTTAGGTTTCAGTTTTATATGGCCACATACATATATGTGGGGAAATGTATCACAAGAAATACATTTTGATTTAAATTATAAGCTATTATGGATATCGATGGTAAATAGCGCATGTAGTACATATTACATGGCTTAGCATTTTAAAAAACCTTTCAAGACATCTAGAGAGTTACCATTACAGAATATTAATATTTCTTTTCCCTCCTCTATTATGTTTCAGAATGACAGATTGTTTGTAATAATTCAATATTATGCAACAAGATTCTGTAAGATTTGAGGAGTAATTCACAAAAGGCATGAGGTATTTGTCAAGTAACATCAGCAATTGGCATCCACATGTGAAAGAAGGATCGATCTATTTGACAAATTTTTATTGAGTAAATGTCACTTTTCCTGTCTAGTTTCATTTATTAATTTTTTTTGTATTTTATATTGGTATTTGAACATTTTTC
This sequence comes from Carollia perspicillata, assembly GCA_004027735.1. Lineage (NCBI taxonomy): Eukaryota > Metazoa > Chordata > Mammalia > Chiroptera > Phyllostomidae > Carollia > Carollia perspicillata. The sequence continues at coordinate 9,834 of PVKM010035046.1, forward strand.
TATCATTGATGATTTTAAAAGAGTCTTAAGAATTCAGTTTAGTTAATAGGAGGAGAATGAGTATAGAGATGTAAAACTGAAACTCCATTGGTATCATTGTGGCTCCTCTGGTATTTAAATCTGTGAATGAAAATAGCCACAATAAACCAGTTGCTTTTTTAATTCAATTATCAAACAACTTTTTAAAAATATTTTTTAAAATTTATTTTTGGAGAGGGGAAGGGAGGAAGAAAGAGAGGGAGAGAAACATCAATGTGTGGTTGCTTCTCCCATGCCCCCACTAGGGCATGGGAGGCAGGTGCCCTGACTGGGAATGGAATTAGCAACCCTTTGATTCCCAGGCCAGCCCTCAGTCCACTGAGCCACACCAGCCAAGGCACAAATAACTTCTTAAAATAAGAAAAATATAACTGGGCCCTGGCTCGTGTAGCTCAGTGGATTGAGCACGGGCCTGTGAACCAAACAATCACGGTTCGATTCCCAGTCAGGGCACATGCCTGGGTTGCAGGCCAGTTCCCAGCAGGGGACACATGAGAGGCAACCATACATTGATATTTCTCTCCCTCTCTCCTTCCCTTCCACCTGAAGATAAATAAATCAAATCTTTGAAAAAAAAAAAAGAAAAAGAAAAATATAACTGACAAAATTACCACTGTTTAGATTAATAATTAGGTGACAACAGTTAACATGATAACTACTTAGAAAGTGCTTCAAATGTGTTCCAAATGGATGAGCAATTTTACACATTTGCCATCTCGTTCTTTCGTATCACCAACCTAAGTGCAGTGGTAGTGTGTGGATGAGAGCGTGCTTGGAGGACAGCGATGTGGAGAACCTCCGTGTTAGTGACGCTCTGAGTTCAGAGGATAAAATTATTTTTAAAAACAACTATCTGGAAGAGACATTTGTGAAAGATATAGAACTGTGGCAACTCTTCTACCTAATTGCATGAATTGGGGAAAGTACGGTGAACTAGATGACAGTTGGATCTGGGCTTCAGTGACTGGGTTGGACTTGGGACAGGCAGTGTGAGGAAGAGGCCACCCCAGGGGAAAGCCATGGCCATGGCAAACTCTGGTAGCCTGCAAACAGGAAAGGACAAAGGGGGAAATAGCTTACATAAAAGAAGCTGTGATTAATGACAAAGGGAAATCTACATAGCCAGTATAGGCCCTCAAGTGTTGCATGCCGTAGAAATGTAGCAGGCAATTGGGACTCAGTAACTGTAAATAAGAGAAATGGGGCTGGAGGGTTTTACTAAGGTGGCAGCTGTTCCTGGACAAAACCTATGGATGTAAAAGCAAGTAGTGAAGGGATTGTGGAGATGAAAGGAGAAGAGGAAGCAGATTCAGGACAAAAGTCAATCTGGGAACTGGAAACACAAGGTCAGGACATGTTACACACAGCAAATGCAGCCGGGCGGGTGGGTTGATCTGCAGTTCTTCAAACATGGCCTCCGATTGTTAGAGGTTCTCTTGCTGGTGGGAATCAAAACTAATTGGAAAGAAGCAAAGTTGAATGGTTTCTGTATTAATGTTTTGATGTTGTGGAAGCAAAAGAGAATAAACAAGAAGTAGCTGCAGGAGATGAAGAAGTTGAAGGGAAGCTTTATGTATTATTTAGTTGCTGTTGCTTTGTTTCATTTTAATTTATGAGGCGATTTTCATCATGTTTATAGATTCGTGGCAAAGTCCTCATTGTGAGGGTGGCTTTAAGAGAAAGAGACATGTGAAAATTGCTAATGTGTAATATTCCATGCAGAGCTAGAGCGAAGATCAAGAGCACAACTTAAGAGGTTAGTCCTGAAAGAAAAACAGGAAAGGAGTAGGAGTGAATGGCTGAAATCACAAGGAAGTGTTTTTGTGGAATCATGGCAGGATTTGCTAGAGTCCGTGGAAGCTGAGCTAGAACCAATTATTGTTACAGCAAAAATCTCTGTTCCACGTCCCATGACGCTGCTCCTCTCTGGAACGGCCTTTCGCCATCTCCAGCCCTCTGTCCTTCCTTTTCCCCATAATTTTCAGGCTTTCCCTGCCTCTTCCACAGTAGCTAGCTTTTTGTTATTTCTGTTTGTTTTTTAAGTATTCCATTCCATAATATTTAGTATGCTCAATTCTTACCTTTGTTGCAATGCAAATAAAATTATTTATTTCTGTGCTTTTCCCCACCAGGAGGCTCTTCGTCTTGCTACTTTTAGTAACAAGCACAGTGGGGAATACATTGTCAATGCTCAGGGAAACGCGGAATAGTAGTGTTTCTGACATCTACTGTGTGCTCACTCTATGCCGGCATCAGCATACCTAGAGCATAATGGATCAACTTTATTACCATCTTCACTTTGCAGATTTCGGAGGCTGAGCCCATTGCACAAAGTCACACGGCAATAGGCAATAAAATCACGTTAGAATCCAGCCCTGGCTGGTATAGCTCAGTGGATTGAATGCGGGCCTGCAAACCAAAGGATCGTGGTTCGATTCCCAGTCAGGGCACATGTCTGGGTTGTAGGGGATGCACAAGAGGCAACCAAACATTGATATTTCTCTTCCTCTCTCCTTCCCTTCCCTTCCCTTCTAAAGATAAATAAATTAAATTAAATTAAAAGAAATCACGTTAGAATCCAGACAGCCCAACCCCAGAACACTGACTCTTCACTGTTATCTATAGTGACTCTCCAAGAAGTCATTGCCAGTTAGGAGAAAATTTATGGGCTATTAATCTCTCAGTTGCAAGTTATAAACATATTAAGTTTTTTATATTTTCCCTAAATTATAATAGATTATATTCTTAATACTTTAGTGAGAATTTCTTAGGTAAACAAGTGTTCCTGTCAGGTACTTAATGTTGACCATTCTTAACATCTTTATCATTTTGTGAATAAACTTAGAAATAACAAGTGTTTTCTATATCTTTCAACAGGCTTTGGCTATATTTAATGGAAGTAATTACATGTTAAGCCATGTGAGGTCAATTTATACTATTTTGTTATAGATACTTATAAGAGCTAATATTTCAAGTATTATAGTCAGGATAAAAATCTCTCGAGGACCTTTAAAATAAAAAAAAGATATGCTGTGGCCACTTTTCAGCACATTCTTCAATAACTCAATAATCCTTCTGAATAAGCTCGTGGTCAGCCTCATTCCTTTGGCCTGTCTTTTCCTAGAGGATGGATAGATAACTGCTTCCTAAGTCAGTGGTTTCAAACTTGGGGGTACATCAAAATCACCCAATGGACTTGTTAATATGTGGGTGGCTGGGTCCTATTCCAGCAATTGTAGATTTAGTGTGAGTGGCACCCAAGAACTTGCATTTTTTTTACAGGTTCCCAGGTTATGCTGTTGTTGTTGATCCAGGGTTCACACTTGGAAAACTACTGCTCTAAGCTGTAAATGTCATGGTTTTAATTTCAAATAGTAGAAATAACTTTAATTGATTACTGGCCTTATCATCTAATCATTTCCCTTAAGAATGAGTTCAGATCGACTCTTCCAAAACAAAAGTCATTGTTTCTTGCAAATGCATCTTAACACTGAATTGGCTTATATCCAACAGCACTCTAAGCTTTGCGATCAGTTGGTTTTTAACATGGGATATATTGTGGAACCATTTTTTTTCTTAAAGTACTCAAGATTTTTTACTTCTTAAAGTAGTATTTTCACTGGATGTTGGTGCCTTGTAGACATCCCTATCTTGTCCCTGTCCATAGGTATTTCTCTCTCCAACTCTTAATAGACCTTGGGTTCTTCTTAAGCTTTTCTCCCAAGAGTATACAAATCTTACTTCTACAGCAGTTAACACTTAAATTATATGCAGTGGTACCTCAGTATTCATCGTTACTTTGTTCTAGAACTTGTGATGAGTGCTGAAACTGATGAGTACCAGACAATGAGGCATTTTCTCTTGTGGGGCAGCATCAGGACTCATGCAAGTTCTAGCAAGTGTGACGAGTCTGGAGCAATCGCCAAGTGCTGAAACTTTTTCTTCTTATCAAAACAGGACAGGTACAGGGTCAGTTGAGTTCTGAAGCTGACAAGTACTGAGGTATGAGTATATTTCTATGTGACTCTGAACAAAGAGCACACACCACCATCGCCAGGTTCACCAATGACACCCTCCTTGGGTCATTCTCATAGAGTAGAAACTTGTTTTCTCTCCTGCTTAATAATTATCAAGACACTGTCTTTGGATTTATCTTTGAATTGAGCTTGAACATCTGTGCAGTTGGGCCATCCTCCTTTGGTTCCTATATGAAATTGTTGTCATTAAGTCCCTTTGAGGGACAAATCAACAACTAATCTTATAAATTATATTGTTATGATCACCATAAAGATATGGCTACAAATGCTATTCATCATATGTCTCATTTATGGAAGTTCGGAAGATAAATTCCACTCAGATCTCTGAACCAGGAATAGTTATTATTATTTTTTTGTTTGTTTGAAGGGTTGGGCTATTTTTAACTCAAAGATACTGTGACATTAGTTTTCTTTTTGCCTGTGTTTCTTTAAAAATCAGAGTTAATTTATGGCCAACTACCAATTGTACAGGATATAAAGACATTTCTATATCAGCATCATTTTGACCATATCTTATTCGTTTATTTACCACAATTTCTCACTAAAAAAAGAGGAAAACTACAATATGATTTCTAAAATTTTCATTAAAGACTCCCAGAGCAAGGCAAGATGTACTTTTTAAAACAGAAATATTACATTTATTTTATAACACATTGGATTTATTTTGTTTTAGAGTAAATCTTTTCACACCTCATTTTAGCAGTCCTGTCATCTGTTGGGTAACCCACAAATCCAGGTCCTTGTCCTGTGGTCTATTTTCAGAACTAGACCTACAGGACATTAAAGGTTATATCAGACTCACTGCTTTGGAGGAAGCGTAGCTTCGTAAAGGGATTAAATTAACCTGGTCAACTCAAATACACTTGTACTCACATGACATTTCTTCTGTGAGCAACATACTACTGCGTGAATGTTGTGTGCTGTAACCATAAGCAGTATATTCTTTGGTGATGGAAATTTGTAGCAGTGAGTTTCCTAGATTGGTCCCACTTTTGCCTATTTCAATGATGTGCAATACTGAATTTCATGGTGTCAAAGAAAAATTGCACCAGACATGTTACAAAACAAGGTAGACTCTATTCAGGTCTTGCCATAGAGCTCAAGATTATTGCGATAGATGAGAGACTTTAAATACAACACCACTGAATCATGAGACAGGACAATTTTTAAATGAGAGGTGCGGTAATGGAAAAGTACTGGAAGATATTTGGGAGGAGGCTGGTTAATGTAATGAGGCCAACTGTGTTGCTAAGTCTTCTTTTCACTTTTCAAAGTTAGGCTCTTACTCTCCTACGGTAGTGACTGGGAGATGGATGCATCATCTCCTTCAATGATTACTTAAGGGTTGGCTCACATGTTCTTAAGAGAGACATTTCTCAGGATATTCTGGCTTGTTTCAGAATATTTCCAGCTAAAAGGGTCAGAAGAA
>PVKM010035047.1:0-15330 GCA_004027735.1 Carollia perspicillata
TCCAAGTGAAATAAAGGGGCTCCCATATCTGAGAAAGTGAGAGAAGATGTGGGTGTGTTATCAGGAAACTGGGGGGCAGGACGCTGCAAAGACCAGAAACAATAAAGAAAAGTTGCAGGTTGTGAGCCCCCTGAGGAAGAGACACTTCTGTAACAAGAACAAAGAAAGCATTCCTTAGGAAAATTTCACCCTTTGTTGCCAGCAGTGCGATTCCTGACACAACACGGATGGGCTGGCGTCAACTAAACACTGTTGCTCGTGTTGTTTGTTTTAAATAAAAGCCCATCACGAATTCTGCCTGGAATGATAACTCTAGCTGACTTTTTGCTGCTGATTAAACACTAAATTCAACATTATCTTAAAAAAACCCACTCTTTCTAAAGATATAAAGATTATACGGAAACATTGGATTTTTGTTAAAGACAATGAGAATAATTTCATTTTCCAAGAGATTATATAGTATCACTTGAAAGGGTTTACAAGTAATTTTTTAAAATAAAGTGTCTTAAGAAATAATTACATAAATACACAAAAGTGCGGCAAGGTAAAAGGTAATACAACTCTTAAAAATGTGTATGCGAAAACCTAAACATAAATATAAGCAAGATTATTCTGTCATGTTATCACTTTCTTCAAAAGTTTTAACCCACTTTTATTCATAATATAACTGCTATGCAAAATATTCTACTGAACATATATATCCCTCTCAGTGATCTGGGGATTACATGTGAGCTTTTTAAATCATATCATCATCTTCCCGAACAAACACTGAAAAATATAACTTCACTTTTTGGCATTTGTTGAATGAGCGTAAAAATGAATCTACAGCCTCCTATGTGTTAGTATCCAGAATATGAGATATGTCTTTGGCAGTCAGCCATCACTATCCATTGAATAAAGAGCATTTTTAACATGGGTCATAGATTTTAATCACAAGGAGATCTTAAAAAGAGAAAAAAAAATGTCTGCACACCACTCTATCTTTGGAAAGCCCTGCAGAGATTCTTACGTGTGGTCATGGCTGAGCATCCCTTGGACAATATGCTGTTACCTGTTAGCCCAGACTTACAAGCTACTTGCTTTGACTTTCTTGACACCAACAGTTTTAGAGAAGTGGCATATGTGAGTGATGCACACGCACACACACACAAACACCCCCAACTATCTACCCATCCGTCTATTTAGCCAGCATTTAAGTAAATTCTGCTTCATTTTGTCTTTATAAATTTTGAGAGATAATCTCATGGCAGTTTTTAGAAAAGATTATAAAGTAACGCCTAATAATATATAGCAACTGGCTTAACTGTTACAAGACTCTGCTTTACAGCCTGCTGTGTGGTTATTACAAAAAGAAAATTTGATTTGGACTCGAAAGCCCTGAATCCATTTATTTGCTGTGCAATCTTGGTACCATCATTAAAATTCTCTAGGTTTGTGTTTATCCACCTGTAAAAGGGTACTATTAATTCCAAACTCATACAAGTGTTGTAATGATTGAATTAAGGGTATTAAGTGCTTTTAAGCAATACAGAGATCTATGGAAGACAAGCACCTGAATTTCCCCTTTTAAAACTAGAAATTCCAAACACAACCTAATCTATTACCATAGCTCTCCGAAGTGACTTCACTTACTGAATTCAGCATAAGATACATTCTGAGGCCAGATCGCATAATTCAGCCTGCAGAGGTACGGTGTTTGCTAAAGAACCAAACAGATGTGAGTTATAAAAGTAGCTGATCGAGTCAGGATATTGGGAGCATATTTAGGGTTCCCATATGATTTTGAACAAATGTATTTTCTCTTAAAAGACAGAAAATAGTATCTGAAATGTTAATTTTGTCTCTATTTTTAGCTTCATTAGTTTGGTCCACAGAAAGACCATGTAACAGATGATGGAAAATTACTTTAATTGGTCTGATTTCTTAATTCCACAATGTAAATAACGTATCAATCCACAGTTCAGTTTGTGCCCATTATAACAAGACATAATACATTAACATAATTGTTATGGGATGTTGACCATTCATTAACAGTCTTACCGAGGGATAAAAACAGCAGAGCACTATTTGTTTTGTATTTTTTGCGCATCTCAGAAGGAAACTAGTTTATGTATGTTTCACTTGCTGACCTTGCGATTTTTTTAATCAAAGTTATTGGGGTAACACTGGTTAACAAAATTATACAGGTTTCAGGCGCACAATTCTACAACACATCATCTGTGTATTGTATTGTATATTCACCACCCCAGTCAAGTCTCTGTCCACCACCATTTGTACCCCCACACCCTCCACCACCCTCCCCTCCCCCACAGCTGGCATTCAACGCATTGTTGTCTGTGTCCATGAGTTCTTTCTCTTTTTTCTTCCTTTTTTCTGCTCAATCCCTCCACCTACTCCAGCCCCCCACACCCCTGATGGCTGTCAGCTTGCTCTCTATTCATGAGGGACTTTGTGATTAATTGCACATGTGCCTTTTATGGGAGATGCTTAGAGGAACTTGTGCACTTCACGTAAGAAAAAGGAAATAAACTAAATCTATGATTCCCCATTTGTGATCATTTAAGCATTAAAGTTATATGGTACGATTTTAAATGTAAGTACATTTTAATTAAAGAGCTGAATTCTTTTTTTTTTTTTTTTTACAGAAAATGCATAGTAGTTATATGCATTGGTCTTCATGCCTTCCTTTCCCTCATTAGTAAATGAAATTATAAAGACATGAGCACCAGTCTATAGCAAGTAATCTGCAACTCTGTACATTCTGGCTCTAAGTATAAAAGTCCAGAAAATCTATCTGTGAATAGAGCCTGCACTTCATTTCTACTATTTTGTTTCATTTTACGAAAAAAGAAAGCCTATTTTTCAAGATTTGTCTTGCATGGGCCCTCATGGTTATCATTTTCTTTGTTTTCAGAATAGTGATATTTATTCTTTACATGTTCCAGGGCAAACTCTTAAAAATTAGTGTTGCATAAGTGTGAATTTATAAAACTAAGAAAAAATTAAAGCCAAGTATAGTAAAGAACGAGAGAGAGAATGAGAGATAAATTATAGTTTCCCTGAAAGCACAGATGAAAGAAGTAAAGTAAACAAGTAGAAATATCCTACACCGACGATCTGGAACTTGGTTTCAAAAGTATTGAATGAGTTACCTACTTACTGCCTGTAAATGGGAAGTTATTTGAATGAGCATTTAAGTCAATTGCTTTATATCAATTTCTCAAGCGTTAGTTTAAGAAATGTTTGATTCCTTGAGAAAATTCAGAACACATGCCTAACAGAATAGACTCTAGATGATTTTACACTTATGTTTTTATGCTTTCACAAGCATAAAATGCTTGTGAACTAAAAACGCTAGCCTTAAATAAGGGTTCAATGCACACATAAATTTATTGCAAATTTTCCCTGCTCACTAGTCGTCATGTTTCTCCACAACCTATTCATTTCCCAGGACGGTCATGTACCATATTACTGATGCAAAGCAGGCAGAATCTACGTTAACAGTTGACTGCAAATCTGAAACTGGTCTAGCACATGCGTGTGTGGGTAACAGGAGGTGAGAAGGAGTCTCCTATATTGCAGTGGAAGATAAAAGGGGTTCTACTCATGCAGTCTGTAAATTAATAGCAGACATTCCTGGCCAATGCAAATACTGACAAACATGTTTGGATATGAACATAATGTGTTATATATCATATGTAAATATATGAATATCTAACAAAGTAATATTGCATAATATCATCGGTGACTACTGAATCACACTTACTAGACAAGAACACTGCACTCAAGACATAAACCATTGAATCCTCCTCACCTGGTCAAATGAGATAAAGAAGTAGCATCATCAAAAAAAAAAAAAAGTCAAAAACTCTAGGAAGTTAGTTTTGCTCCTGTTTTCTTACAACTGCTATCAAACGGAATCTTATGCACAGGTGTCCTACAAATAAATTTGATGTTTCCAACTATATGACATTTTGGAAAAGGCAAAACTATAGAGACAGCAAAAAGCTCAGGGGTGGCCAGGGACTGGGGGAAGGGAGGGGAGGGATGAATAATAAGCGCAGGGTATTTTCAGGGCAGTGAAACTCTTCTGTGTGTTACTGCAACAGTGTTTACATGTCACGATGCATTTGTCAAAACCCATAGAACTGTACAACACAAAGAATAAGCCTTAACGTAAACCATGGACTCTACTTAATAATAATGTACCTGTATAGGTTCACTAACTCATTAGATGTGGCAATGTGCTACACTTATGCAAAACTTTAATAATACCGGAAACTTATTTAAAGCACTGAGGTAGGGTAAGATTCTCAGTTACAATCTGCCACATAATTCTGTAAGTCTACATTTGTACTAAGAGAATAAATCACTAATTGTTTTTTAAAAATAAACTGAATTCAATATTAATGTCAGTGATGAGATCCAATTCTGTCCATTACTTTGTCTACCAGTCTTTGTAAAATTAATAATCTAAAACTGTTCTCACATTTATAAACTACAAAAAAAAAGAGGTAACTGTTATTAGCTCATCTTTTCTACCTTATGATCAAACTTTTGTTCTTTTGGTTTTATTGTCATTCAGTGCCTGATAATTTAACATATTGAAGTTTCACTATATACGAGAGAAAAACATGCCTTATAGAGATGGAAAGTTCACTCACCATAGGCCACAGCCTCACTCAGTGCCTGAGGCAATGTTCTGTTCTGCTATCTATTTCAAAACATGCAATAATATACATTATCAGATTAATCTCTGCTACCACATGAAATCTACTTTTGATTTCATAAAATGTTCACCATTAAGAGTTATCTTTATAATTATCTCTCTCAGTAGTGAAATATATCAAATTTCAGAGACAAGAACACCTGACCTCAGAGAGACTGAGATAACCAATTTTATGGATATAATGAATAAATAACATTATATTGGTTTCAGGTGTACAATACATTGATTCGACATTTTTATATTTTGTGAAATTTTAAGAGTTGGCACTATGAAGAAGCTTCCAAAAGATGGCCGTTCTGTGAGAAAGAACACGTATTTAATATATTTCAACCAGCTCAACATCATGCAAACAGTGCTTTAGAGGAAAAAATCCCAGGGGCAACATCATCACTGATTTAAACAAGTGTCCTATCTCGAGCACATCACACAAGAACTGAGCTGACGTGCTCTGGAAAGCTGCTAGACCACTGCAGAAAGTGGCTCCAGTGAGGACACTCCTGCTGCTAAAGCTGCACGTACAGACACTGAAGTAAATTACACAAAATTTGAGAATAGGAAACAATTAGTGTTTGAAAGCTTATACCTTATTGTTTTTAAAAATCGATTTTAGAGAAAGAGAGGGAGGAAGAAGGGAGGGAGAAAAGGAGGGGGTAGGTGGAGGGGGAGATAGAGAGAGAGAGACAGACACTGATTTGTGGTTGTACTTACTTACGCACTCATTGCTTAAACCTTGCATGTGCCCAGAATGGGGATCGAACCCACAGCCAATGAGAGTTCTGAGACAATGCCCTGACCACCTGAGCTACCTGGCCAGTGCCTACATTGTTTTTTTTATAGAATGTGATTCTCAATTTGTTTTGCAACTAGTTTAATATATTAAAATGTTATAACCATTAGAGTTCAATTATCTACAAGTTCCATAGTCAACTTGGCTATAAAATTTCCTCCTGGAAAAATGGGGGGCAACGGAATGCAGGGACTTGCATTTGGACATATATGACAACTTGGGATTTTAATAAAGTATACACAAATATTTAATCCTGCCTATTTTAGGAATAAAAATTATAAATAACAAAGTGGGTGTAAACACAAGAGTAAGTGTAGAACAATAGGTTCAACCCTAGCTATGAACTGCAATCATCTATGAAACACCTTACAGGCTCGCAGGTCAGACATGCAGTGGAGGTCTGGGCTCTGCAGAGACACCGCTAGATTAAAAATGCAATTTCAGGGGTCAGTCCAGTTTGAGAAGCAACAGTGAACAGCATGAGAAAACACTGTCTACATAATATTAAGTTTAAAATATTAGTATGTAAAACTGGGTATAGAGAATAAGCTTAACTTTGCCCCCCAAATATTTTTATTTATATAAAAAAATGGGAAAAATGGCTAGCAAAACTATTCCAGAATATTAATAATGATTTCTGCATCTGGTGAATTTTGGGATGATCTATATTTCTTTTTACTTTTTCCTAATTTTTCCATTTTTCTATAATGAATCTGTGCTAGTTTTAAAGTAAAAAGAAATGTATTATATTTTCAGAAAGATAAAAATATGAGTAGCATACATGGTATATTTTTTTAAAACCTACAAAAGTTACAGAGGTGTTTCTAATTTTTAATCTGGCTTTTCTGTTCCTAGATTCTAGTGAACCATATGTTATTAGGAGAAAATTACTCTACTATGCCCAGTTAGGAGAAAACAACAAATTCTATTAAAAGCTCCATTTGCCATGGGCATTACTAATAGCAGGTTTATATGGGTGGCGTGGTTATTCTATAGGAATTAATGTATCTTTCCATGTAACTTAGAACTAAACTACAGAAAAGAGCTAAACATAAATGATATTCAAGGTAAGCCATTCCAGGTCTCCCAGTGAATTAAAACTATGAATTCCACTTGAAATTCCAACCCACTGCATTAGTTTATTGGGTAAACATTTTCATACTTGAGAAATTAACATAAAAAATCATATCCCAATGTATGGAAACTACAAAACTTTTTGTGTTTTTTATTAAAAAAGCTTTCACTCAATCAATATATCTTTAAAGGACATTATTATTGAATATATAATCAGCAATGCACTGTGATAAATCTGAGGATGCTTCAAAAAAGACTTTTAATCTCTGCCCTGATAGAAGTAACTCTTCCTCTGCCCCCCGTCACCGGGGATTTAATGAGAGTCTCATCACTTTTTTAATGAACTACACTCGTTCAGTAAACATGAAATATATAATCAATGGAAATGCTTCAGCCCTGTGCTACAAAAATTGGAGGGCAATAAAAATGAATTCGAGGAACCAGAGTTGTGCTTTTTAAATCAACTTCAGAGTGTACATACAAAACAAGTAAATGTGCAAATAAGTGTTACAGGTACCTTATTTCATATATTAATAATTAAATCATGATGATGATTAAAAATGCAACAAATGAACATGTCTACTTAATATTCACTACAACCTTATACGGCAGAATTTCCCCCTCCCATTTTATAAATGAAGAAATGCAGTCCCACAGAAGTTGAAAGAATCATCCAGGGCCACAACGGAATGTAGATCCATGTACAATTCTTAAGACTGAATTTATTCCCCCTGAGCTGCCCTCAGCAGCTCTGGAAGACAGAGGGAGAGAATCTGCATTTATACATGACAAACCTTTTCCTGTAGCTCACCTGCAGTCAGTATCTGGCACTGTCCATGGCAGAGAGTATAAAAAGGACCTCTGCTCGGACGGCTGTCCGGCAGGCACCAACTCACTCCTCCAATACACCTCGCACATGACAAGTTCATTGGCACGAGGCAGGCAGCACTGTAACGTACTTCTTATTTGGTTCCTGTCTGTTCTCACATTAAGCTTTAGGATAACAGCAACTAGAAAAATCATTCTTAATTTAGGAATAGCACTCACCTTTTGTGCCCTGGCCATGCTCTCTGTGATATGTTTGAAAGAAACGCACACACAGGAGAGAATAAAATAGGAAAACCAAAAGCCTAATTTGATTTGTAGTAGAACAATTTAAAATCTAAGTAGAAAAATCAGTTTATCACCTATTTAATTTAAGCCAAACACTCAGAAACAACAAAAATATATACACTGTTTATTTTTGACTAATGAGGTGAATATAGTCCTTGATAAAAGCAACATAATAAAGTATAACTTTTGTAAATGGAACAATGAGTGAGAGGCAATGTGGTTTTGTAAAAAGCGTACTTCCCTGAGTTCTAGTTTAGGTTCTGTTTTATAGGACCAGTTTACTCACTGCCTCGTTAATTTCTAATTGAAAGTGACCTCAATTATGCTTTAGCACAGCCAGGTGTCTATTATCAGCTCCAGCCTTACCAGACTCCACCTGTCCTGAATTAGGTACCACGCTTCTGGGCTTCCAAAGCTCTCTGAAGCTGGTGTGTCTCTCTCTAATGAGGCTCTGAGCCCAGCACCTATCACAGTTCTTAGTATGAAGTACACACTTAATTAAAGCTCATTACTAAAGCTACAATTGATCCCTAAAGCCCTTATTAACTCTAAAATTGAATAACTCTGTGAAATCACTCCATGTCTGAAACTTAATAAACAATAAATATATTTATTAACTTAATTATAGCATTAAAGTTAGAGGTGAAAGTTTCCATCAGCTCATCTCTTCATTTAAAAAGTTTAGTTTATTAATTGCCATTAACAAATTTCTCGCACTACAGAACTTTAAGTGACTAGTTTCCATATATTACAAGATCATTATTCAAAGAAGGGATGAAGGAACACTTCCAACAGGTCTAAAATCTAACATCTAAGTCACGTTTTATATATTTGTTCATTTGAAGTGTTTTACTTTTTTAATAAATAGAAATGCATAGATAGAATTGCTAAGTATATCTCAGTAATAAAATGTTAAAAGATGTTTTCCGCTTCCAAAATTTAGTTTTAATGTCTATCCCATTTAAACTAAAGTTAGTTATGATTCTGTGTTTTTTTTGTCATTCAGTAAATAACACATGGAAGGGAGATTATAAATCTTATAATTAAATACAGTGATAAACGTATGTCTGATCACTGTTACTGTTCTATTCCATGGTAACGAAGAGAAACGCTCTCCCCGCCCCTCTGTGCAGGGTGCCCCGTCTGTCCTGGCATCCTGGCTGTGCTTCTTCCCCTCCTTTCGCCCAAACTCGACTGATGCTTTCTGTGTACTTCACGCCACCTCCCTCTCTCCTCTTCTCCTAATTGCTCACTGTGCTCAGCTCCTGTCAGCTGATCTTATTGGACTAGAACGTGTGCCTGTCTACACACCATGGCCTCCAATGTCATCTGCATGTCTGACATATCTGATTATCACAACTCAGGGCAAGGGTGATAGGACAGTGTCCGTAACAAAGACAAAAGATCAACAGTGCCAAAGTTGAGGAACCTGGCACTACACTATCAGCCCTTTCCCTCTACTGTCCTTTACCCCGTCTTTAAAAAAACACTTTTTAGATGTTTTTGTTTTCCTCCATGTTTTCCTCCTCAGCTTCCTCATGTAACTGTATCTATACAATGCAACGTTAGTATGTGCATCTCTGTGGGACGGCTTATCTATTGGTATGAATGTTCGTTAGGATGTACGCATTCTTGTGACTTCTTAGCATAAAGCACTTAAAAATTATGGGAGGAATGTGTCAGTGAGAATATGCACAAAAATTAACGTGCCTTTATAATCTATTTGTGCAGATGTATTTGTTATGTCCATATGACCTCATTTTGTTAGTTTTCATTCTTGTGCTTAAGTGCATGAATAGAAGGGTGCATATAGATATTTATATGTGCATAAATATACCTATACATACATACTTAATAACGGTCAAGGTGAGCTGGGTTTGGGTTAAAGAGCTTAAGTCACAACTGCAGTGAATGATTCCCATCTCCATTAAGCATGTTCCTTTCCATTAAGAATTCTGGTATCAGCCCAGAGGATGCCAAATACCAGTTAAATCTAGCATCAAAAATGAATAAACTGCACCACATATAAAGGTGTAACCGCAGGTATACTTAGCACTTATAGCCACGTGGAGATGCATAGTGTATGTTCATTTAACCCTCACAACATCCTACTACAGGAAACTACTGTTAATCACATTTTGCAGACGGAAAACAGGGACTTGGGACAAGTTAGGAAACATGCCAATGGCCCTACAGGTGTAAGTGGCTATGTCAAGACATAATTCCTAGTGATCTCCACCCACAACAAATCCATGGCCTCAACTATACAATGTCTACAATGGACTCCATACTGTAGGCCTCCAGTTAATCAGGAGAGACTGAAGTGACTGTAACCAACCCCCAAACAACTTTTCCTTTCATTTCATGCAGTTTAAGGAAGACTATAATGTTTAATAAAGAGTGGGCCAAGAAGGTTAGGCGAAAGCTTTCATGGACTTCAC
Organism: Carollia perspicillata; assembly: GCA_004027735.1. Taxonomy (NCBI): domain Eukaryota; kingdom Metazoa; phylum Chordata; class Mammalia; order Chiroptera; family Phyllostomidae; genus Carollia; species Carollia perspicillata. The sequence continues at coordinate 10,145 of PVKM010035047.1, forward strand.
AAATCTATCTTAGCAGAGTCATTTTCCTCTCAGTCTTCTCTATAGTACCTCTAAGGAAAAGCCAACTGTACATTACTCAACTATTTATTATTGAATAAATAAGAACAAGAATAGAATCAAGCACATTAATCACTCTCTGATCCAAATAATAGAAATAATAGAATAAAAGAATCACTCTTTGATCCCATGAGAAAAAGTTTATCTGTGTTTTTATCTGGCTTTAAATGATCTCTGTGATGAAACCCCAAATCAAGTATTAAATATATAAGCCATGTCACATTTACATAGTTCATTTTCTACTTAGCATCAATTCTTTCACAGCTGCCATAAAAATAGCCAACATTCAATTATCTACAGTCTTCCAAGGGATCACAGTACAAGTAATCCCAAGTGACAGATAACCCAAAAAGCATTTATGTTGGGTTTTAAATTCATTATATGATCCTGCAGATTTATTGCCATAATTGTATTCTTTTTCACAGGCTCATACTGAAATGCACTTGTATTTCTTGACTACAAGCCAAGGGACAGCAGAAGGAAAGATCCCAGATACACGCTGGATGACAAAAGAAAAGCCGGTTTGCTGTTAGTGTTTTTTTCCTGTGGGTAATTGACAGGAAGATAGGCAAGGTTTACTGTGAAAGTGCACTTCATATTTATTAAATGCCATATATAACTAATGAAAAGAATATATTACAAAACTACAGCAGAGGTTGGAAGGGCTTGGGCTAGGGACACGCAGACTTAGGGTGTGCCCTGGCTCTGGCCTGGTTCAGTGACCACAGCAAGCTGCTTCCCTCACTCAATTTCAGTTCCTCGCTTATATAAGGGTTCAGCTACTAGTCCCTACATTTGAAGGCAGTTCTAAAGATTAAATAATTGAATACTACTACCTGACACGAAGTATTAAATTAAAGTAAGCTTTGGTTGGTATTTCTTTGTAGCTATTATTTTATCTATTTTACTGTAGTGCTAAAGCTACAATACTAGAGTTGACAGTTTGCATGAGCTTAGCTTCCATAAAAAGACACAGCCTTTGATTCTTCCATAAATTATATCGTGCACCGTAGAGTCAAATGTTAAAAATGTGTTCATAATTTCCTAGAGCAGAAGATCTAGTTGGACCTACTTGTAACGTAACTATCAAAACAAACTAGAAAATACTAGAGATGCACAATTTCTTGTTTTAAACGCCCGAGACAATAATCTTTTCATACTTCTAATTTTCTGGTGTTTTGGAAGGTGGTAGCGCATGGCCAAGAGCGGGTGGAAGTGCGTACTGAGACGCTGCGGGAAAACAAAAATGAGCCTGCACACCGAGTGCTGCAGATAAAGACTACCAGTGCCTGCACGTGAGTTCAGCTCCGGTTTTAATTCTCCACAGGTTTTTTTCATGTTAATTTCTCAGAACTTTTAAGAACTTTAGAATTCCAGGTAAGAGATTCTAAAACAGGATTAAATGAAATGACACCATGAATATCAGTTTCCCATTAATACTGTACTACATATTACAGAATTATGGGGTAAGATAATGAGGGAGAAAAATGTTTTCTTAATTTGCATAAAATGGTTTTGGAAAATTTCTTGTTAACTCAATGCTAAACAGTAACTCAAGCTTTAGTAATTACTCCTTAACTTAAAAAAGCATGAAACAAATCTTTAGAAGACAGCATGTAGCTGGCATTATTCTTTCCCCGCAATGTTCCAATTAGGTTTCTTTCTTAGCTATATTTTACTGTGAGCTGGATTACGTTATTATATTTCAATTTTAATAAACTATTAAATTTTTGATACTTCCACTGGTCAATAAATGAGATAGAATGTAAATGATATGATAGAAAAGGGGGCTATATTCTAAGAAAAAATACACTGATTTATACTGTATTTTCCCAGATATACATACAAATTATACAGGTTGCAAATATTGCTCCAAGATGAAGCAAAAGATAGTATGTTGATGTACACTTGTAGAAGATTGAAGTAAAGAGTTTACATCATTCACTGACACATGGATATTCTTATTATGAGTAAAGGAAAACATTATCCCAATATTTTCTATAAATCTGATAAATAAATCTAGTATATCCAATCAGAAGGGTTTTAAAAGTTACGAAGGAGTTCATTAGTTAGTCTGACTGCCAAGGCGGGACTTGCTGAAAATTCTGTTCAACAGGACCATCCATCAAACAAAGTTCATTCAGGCTGGGCCAAATTTTCTGGAATATCTGACATGAGAAATTCACAGAGTAATGATAAAAGACTTGTGCAGTAAAAGTGGTATATAAAGTAAGTCCTTAAAAATAAGGATTTTGTACAAGACTTAATGGTGGCAACTCCAAATAAGAACAATAGGTTTCAGTTCAATCTAAAATCAAGTAGTAATTAAAAATTAACATGTTTAAAAATTTCAATGACCTAAGTACCTATATAGGGACAACCTTGATAGAAAGTATATGATGAAAGACATACATGCCATTACATATTAATTAAAAATAGAGAATGAAGGGAAAAAAGGGGGGACCTATAAAATAAAGCAAATAGTAAGACCAACTTGACAGATGAACTTTAAACATGACTTTGTGCTTCTTAGGATAAAAACGTAATGTATGAGTAACCCTTTAGATCACTACCTCAGAAAGGAACCATATATTTTTCACCACCGTTTCAAAACGTGCACTAAATTGCAAGACTTTTTCATAAGAGGCTTCATGGCAGAATCCAAAGTGATGAAAAAAAGGACAAATCAGCTAATTTATTGCAGATAAAATATGGGAAAAGGAGGAGTACATTTCATTTCAGCTAAGGCAAAGTCATCTGTCAGACCAACTCTCCTGCTAAGAACAACAGGAAACTGCATTAGACTTCAAAATGTGCAATTTTTAAGTATATTTTATTGATTATGCTATTGCAGTTGTGCCCAATTTTTTCCCCTCTATCCCTCCTCCACCCTGCACCCCTCAACCTCCAGCATTCCCTTCCCCATTAATTGAAGCCCATGGGTCACACATTCAACTTCTCTGGTTTCTCTATTTCCTATAGTATTCTTAACCTTCCCATGTATTTTGTACCTACCAGTTATGCTCTTATTCCCTGTGCCTCCCCCCATTTTCCCCCTCCTACTCCCTACTGATGATAACCCTCCATGTGATCTCCATTTCTGTAATTCTATTCCTGTTCTAGCTGTTTGCTTAGTTTTTGTTTTTTAGGTTCAGTTGTTGATAATTGTGAGTTTGTTGTGACTTTACTGTTCATAGTTTTTGATCTTCTCCTATTTCTTAGATAAGTCCCTGTAACATTTCATATAATAAGGGCTTGGTAAAGATGAACTCCTTTAACTTGACCTTATCTGGGAAGCACTTAACTGCCCTTCCATTCTAAACGATAGCTTTGCTGGATAGAGTACTCTTGGATGTAGGTTCTTGCCTTTCATGACTTTGAATACTTCTTTCCAGCCCCTTCTTGCTTGTGCAATTTTAAGACACTAGAGATCAACTAAAGCAACCAAGACCTGAGGTACAAGATTCAGAAAAGAAATTAGCACAATGAGAAGAGATTTTGCACTACAACTACTTTATTTTTTGAGGCACAATCACTCTATCTGGAATTCATTAAATACAAACATTATTCTAGGAGACTATTTTAAATTACTTAGAGAAATATCCAACATAGTTACCAAGTGATTTAGAGTTTTTAGAACTATCAAATATGGACTTTCAAATGACTGTAGTAACATACTTCATAAAACAGGTTAAGAATACAATTTACACTAAAGTCAGAATCTACTGGAAAAAAAAAGAAGAGAAATATAAATCTACAAGTAAAAAATACGATACCTGGCATTGGAAACTTGATACCTGTTGTGTATCATCAGAATAGACACAGCAGAAGAACGGACTAGTGAACTAAAAGATGGGTGAGTAGAAATTGGCCAGAATGAAGTCTGCGGTGGAGGGCTGGGTAGGAAGCAAGACACTTTAAGAAGCACAAGACAAATGAGAAGGTCTTCTGTGCTTATACCTGGGGGCCCAGACAAAGGAGAAAAAGAGAAAAGGACATAGGGCAGAAGTAACATTAAAAATGTAATTCCCAAGAATTTTTAACCTGATGGAGGACATTAAGTTGTAAATTCAAAAATCTCCATGGACCTCAAGCAATATAAATTCAAAGGGAACTGCCTAGTCAAACGCAGTCTGCAAAAGAATGACCTTCAAAGGAATTACTGTTTAACCAAAGAAATGACTCTTCAATAAAAATGGAGAAAACCAGGAGACAACGGACAGGAATTTTTCAATTGCTGAAAGAAAAAAAATATTGACAACTTCAATACTTTTCTACCAAGGATCAGGACAAAATAAAGATAAAGAAGGAGAGGAATATATAGAGTTAAAATATCTCAAGATTTCTGCATTGTTTACTTACAAGGAAAAGTACTAATCTATGTTGGACATTAAAAGTCGAAGTGGAAATACAATGTCTAGGAGAAGCCATTAAAAGTAATAATATTTTTACTGAAAAACTGAAATACATTAATAAAAAGGGAAAACAGAAAAAATATCTTTATTAATATGGAAAAGCAGAGAAGAGTAATAAAATACAGAACAGACTGAACAAACAAAAACATAAAGGCACTGTATTTAACTAAAATATACTGCATTCTGCAATTAAGTAGTCTATTTTTTAGTTTTTAATTTTTTTATACTTCCAATTTTTAACAACTTCAAGTGGCAAATCCTGACTATAATAAAAACTGAAACTCAAAAACTATGAGAAAAAGTCAAATATCAAGCAAAAGAAGGATGGAATATAATAGCTGGATAGAAAGGAATAGCAGAAACAGTAGATTGCTAGCTAGAATAATTACTATGAACTAAGAAGGATATTTATGGCAAAATGTCCTCTCTAATAAGGATATATATATATATTTATACATATTTATGCATATTTCTCAATCTGTATCCACCTCAAATATACTCTTCACAAGCAATAAATAGAGAACTAAAACAAGAAAGACAAAATAAAAATTAAAAATACAGTACTTTAACAGACCTGTGTCAAGAACTGATAGACAAGGAGCCAGAAAGTAATAGGAGTATATGAAATGGGAAAACAAACCCAATAAATTTACCTTAGTTTACCTATTTAGAACAACGTACTTGATCCTTGCCCGATACACAGCCTGTTCTAAG
>PVKM010035048.1:0-15327 GCA_004027735.1 Carollia perspicillata
TGGCCCCACCCGCGCTTCTGCTGTGGGACACAGGGCCTCCTGCCCTGTGACGTGAAGAAGGACTGGCCCTGAGGATGTCTGAGGTCCCGCTGGTTCTGTCAGCAGCTCTTAACCCCTTCCTGGTCCAACTGAACAAAACTGTGCCTCCCTGTCCCTCACGGGCAGAACCCAGGGTCACCACTTGAGTGAGACCAGTGTCATGAGAAAGCAAAGGACCTGAGTTTGTGTCCCCATCAGCATTTTCAGCCTGGGAGGCCTCCACGAAGTTTATACATTCGAAATGGATGACTCTGCCCAGAGAGTCTGCTAAGCAGGCAGCCACGGCCCCATGCCAAGGAGCCAGCCCTCCAGAAGGAGAGGTAAAGACACGTCACACAGTGTGCGCTTGGGTGCTGGGGAGACGCAGGGCCTGGGAGAACTGGGTGGGGCAGCCCAGCACAGACAGCTTCCTGGAGGAAGGGAGCGTGGGGATTTCCAAGCAGTTTACAACTTTTTTTCAAGATAAACATTGCATTTATCCACTTTCTTACCTCCTGACCTTTGCCGTCCAAATCGGACATGCCATTGTCTCCAGTCACAAGATTTTTCTGTGACCGTGAAGGAAAGGGCTGGCGGGGCTGTTTCCCCATGACTGAGGAGCCATCTGTCCAGGTCACTGAACACGCGTCCACCGCCTCTATGCCCCATGGACACCCCGTCGCCAAGGGTCTTCCTCATTCCTGTTGCTCAGGTCCCCCCTGCATCTGCTCACGAGCCTCTAACCCAGGGCCTCCTCCCCTCTGGCCATCCAGTTGCCTTGTGTTCCCTGCTGCAGCAACCTCCTCTTCTCTGAGTTCCTGTGCACCTACCTTCAAGACCAATTACAGGACTGCTGGGAACGATAACCACAATGACTCTGGACACTTCCCTTTACCATGTGGCTCCTCCAGCTGGGCACTTGCTTGGCAGGTCACAGTCGTGATGGCAGCAATGCCCACACAGCCCCGCAAGATGGGTGCCACTGTCACCCCCATTGCACCAGGACAGATCTGAGATCCCAAGGTCTGGTCCCTTACCTGAGGCCATATGGTCATCTGCAGGGAAGACTCCTAAGCAGCCTGGCATGGCTAGGTACAAATCCGCATCCTATGGTCACAAGTCTAGTGGTCCTTTCCACCTACTCTGGGCCAGGCACTGAGGATGGGGAGATGCATACAGCACAGGGTGTCTTCCAGGCCCTCATGTCAACCACCATGCCCTGACTTACTGGGAACTGCACTGGCACCTGGTGATGCACATGGTACCTGCTCCAAGAAGGCCTGCTGAATTAGACTGAATAGGACATGCCAGAGAGCAACGTCCACCATCCTCCAAGGTGGACTCCTCTCTGTTTTTAAATGTCCCTCTCACCCCAGGGCTTCTGCACTTGCTTTTCCTTCTGCCTGGGCTGTTCGTCACCCACCTTGTGGTGCCTCCTACTCACCCTTTGAACTTCAGCTCCAATGTCACTTCCTCCAGGAAGACCTCTCTGACCACACTCCTTCCCCAAATGGAATCAGGTCTCTCTCTGCCTCCAGCCTCCAGGCTCCCTCCCTGCCCTTTTCATTCCCAGGCCCCACAGTCTGCAATGTGACATCTGTGATTTCTGGGTTTCTCAGACTGTAGTGTCTTATTTTCAAGGTAGCTGCTGTCTTTGATCCTGACATTCAGATCCTGACAGAGGAAGCAGTCAATAAGATGTGCTGGATGAATGGAGAACTGTGTTCATGCCATTAAGTGCCATCTCAGCCGCACCATCACGCTAGGAGGGAGGCCAACCAGACATCATTATGCCCCTTTACTGATAAGAAAGTCATGGCTCAGAGGACACATGTCTCTCATCCAAGGTCAGAGGCATGGTCAAGACTATGGCAAAAATGCCCCCAAAGAGGATTACAGCTTTTTCTTGTTGGATTCCTTGGCAACTAGCACAGTCCTGAGCACACAGATTTGGACACCCAAGTAGATGGAAACAGCAAGAATGACTTGCAAAGTGGAGCCAAAATGACTTGTTTTGTGGTGGTTGCCGAGCATCACACTTCCATTATAGATTCTGGAGGGAGGCCACGTTCTGTTTACATTTGATTCTATCCTATCTGCTCTGTTCTGAGAACACAGCTAGCTACTGGAGAGGTACAAAGAAATCCGTGGGTGAGGGTGAGACTTCACTTCCGTGGGAGAAAAGACTTTCCTATGGTCTCATCACATAGGTGATGAAGTGCTGAGGTGCTCCCAGAGACACTCATGGCAGCTAGACTTCCAGGAATCCTGAGTTAGTTGGTGCAACCTGACACACATTTGCTCAAGGGCTGGGGCAGAGCACTAGATAGGGAGTCAGAGGCCTGGCCTCCAAGCCTACCTCTGACCCTGGGCAATTCGGTGTCCCTATGGGCTCAGTGGGGTTAACAGCACCCACACCACCTTCTTCACAGGGCTGTGACCAGGCTCTAACGAGACGGCAGGTGTGAAACATTCTTTGTAAGCTATAGGCAATAATCTGTATTATTATAGTCTTACGAGGCTGCTCCTGCACAGGGCTGATGGTGCAGAAGGTGATCTTATTGATAGCTTTACCCATGGAGGCAAATGTAACTTTAAAGAAACCATACTTAACCATACAGGTCCAAAGGTGCCCAGTGTAGAGAGAATGATGGCCTTGCACACCCCTTAAATTAGGTAGAGGCAGGGGGCCAGCAGGTAGAGAAGGAAGGAGAGGATGAAGTCAAAGTCAGGGTTCCCTGGGCTGGAGTCATATCCGTGCATGTCACTAGCCATGTGACTTAGACCCTATACATTCGGTCATTCCATTTCCCCATTTGTAAATTGTAAGTAATGATCATCACCCTAGAAATTGGTGTTCGAATCTCTCTCTTTTTTTTTTTAAGAATGCCACCGGAAAATAGAAAAGCCCTTTGCTGGGGCTGGGACAGTGAGGGCCACCCACATGGCCCACGCAGTCAGCGAAAGGCAGCCTGTTCCTCCCCCAGTGAGGGTGCCTGTTTGGGTGGGCCTCTTTGCACAGTGGCCCTCCCCGTGCCAAGCACAACCGTAGGTGGCAGTGGCCCCAGTTCCATGAGATGCTGTTCACTTTGGGCCAGGACCTCCCTCATACACACTGGGTTTTTCCATGAGGCAGGGGAGCTGGAATGCACGTCAGCGAGAGTGAACAGAAGGAATCCTCAGCACCTGGGAGGTGGAAAGGTGGGTGGGCGTCAAGGCCACTGGTGAAGCAATGTCTCTTCCCTCCTCTCTAAGTCCGTGCCGTCCTCAGAGCAAAGGCACACACACTTTCAGCCCAACAGTCCCCACTGTTCAGCTGGCTCTCAAGGGCCCGACGCAAGAAATAACTTCTAAAACGCAGCCAGAAGGGCAACCACTGCCATTTTTCTGCCTCCAAATCAGTCTCTGCTAACCCTAACCGGCTCATAGAAATGTCACCAAAGGATGAAATAAGTATTCTGAATTTCGGAAAGAATTTCAATCGAGATTTTTTCAAGCACCTCCGTGTCCTGCCCTAGGCACTCTGGGGGGATGTGAGGGAAATAAGACAGACAGTTCCTGCCTTCAAAGAGTTATCAGCCTAAAGCAGCGATTTGCACCCGGTGTGCCACAAGGATTTTAAAAACATGCAATACCTGACTATTTAGTCAGGGGTGCTGACCTCTTAGATTGCCAAATTAGAAAAAATGACAACAGCCAACACGACAATAGCTATCCAGTGTGAACGAGTCAAAATTATACCTATTTTTTTGTCAGATTGGCAAAAAAAATATTTTGGGGTGTGCCGCGGGCTTTTAGTCATCAGTTTGTGTGCGCCACAAGATGAAAAGGGCTGAGAATCGCTGGCCTCATGGGACGGAACCAACGCGGGTGTAACATGATGTGCCTCAGAAGCGCCGGTTCCCAGGGCCCACGGAGAAGTCCCCTCGTGCCGTGGTCCCTGAAAACGCCAGCTTCTCCATACGAAACGTTCTTTGGTTTGGTGTGGTTTGTTTTTTTAATTTAATAGATGCACGTTAACTCTTGTCAGAGATCACATTTTCATTTTAGCTTTGGCAGCTTAGAGCCAAATTTCCAGGCCACGTCTAACAATCTCACAAAACTTTATAATAGGCAACCTGGTGGACCAACAGAACCTTGGACCTCATCTGATCTTCCTGCCTTTTTCTCCTCCTCCCCTAATTTCCTTGGCTATCTCTACCCTTTTTCATTCACTGCATTTGAGACTTACCTCAAATTCTTTTTTTTTGGAACAAGGTAAATTTTTTTAATACACTGAAAAAGTTGATTAATGCTATAAAACTAAAATAATCAAGGCTGTCATGAGGATGGGTGTTTATTTAGAGCAATGGGACAGAAATGAAAGCCCTGAAATGAAACTTTACTTTTGCAGTCACTGATTTTCCAACAAGGGAGCCATGACCATTTAGTGGGGCTTCTCAAATAGTGCTTCGGCAACTGGACGCCCATGTGCAAAAGTATGACATTGGACCCCCACCTGATATTCTATGTAAAAATTAAATCAAAATAGATCAAAGACATAAATATGAAAGTAAAATTGCAAGACTCTTAGTAGAAAACACAGGAGTAAATCTTTGTGACCTTGGGTTACACAATGGTGCCTTAGATAAGACACCACAAGCAAGAGTAACAGAAGTAAAAAACGAATTTACCTTCATCAGAATTAAAAAGTCCTGTGCTTCAAAGTACATCATCACGAAAGTCAGAAGACAGCCCACAGAATGGGAAAAAATATTTGCTAACCATTTATCTGATAAGGGAACTTATATCCAGAATATATAAGGGACTGTGATAACTTAACAATAGAAAGGCAACCCAATTAAAACATGGGCAAAGGATCCGAACAGACAGTTATTTAAAGGAGATATACAAATGGCCGATAAGCACACGAAAAGATGCTCAGTATCATTAGCCATCATTAGGAGAATGCAAATCAAAACCACAGTGAGACGCTGCTCCACAGCAGTAGGATATCTAAAACAAGAGAGCCAGACGGTGACAAGTGTTGGAGGAACTGGACCCCTCATATGCTGCTGGTGGGATTGTAATAGGGTACAGCCACCTTGGACGAGGATTTGGCAGTTTCTCCCAAAGTTAAACATGAATTATCACAAGACCCAGTCATTCTATACCCAAGAGAAAGGAAAACACGTGACCACAGGGAAACTATACACGGATGTTCATAGCAGCATCATTCCTAACAGGCAAAAAGTGGAAACAGCCCAATGGATAAACAAAATGCGGTACACCCATACCATGGAGTATTATCCGGCCATAAAGATGAAGTGCCGATACATGCTACACCAGGAACCTTGAAAGCATTAACTGAAAGAAATCAGTCACAAAAGACCACGTATCGTATGACTCGACTTTAGGGTATGTCCAGAAGAGGCAAATTCATGGAGACTGTGAGCAGATGAGGTTTCCAGGGCCGGAGGATGGGGAATGGCGACCAATGGATAGAAGGTTTGTTTGGGGGATGACGAATATGTTCTAAAATTAGGTATCAGCGAGGGTTACAGAACTCTCCAAAACCCAATGAACTGCACAAATTAAAGGAGTGAATTTGATGGTATATGAATTACATACCAACAACACATTTTTAAAAGGTTGATTCACTGGAGTTGTATTAACAGTAATGCACTGATGTTGGTTTCTTTATGTTGACAGCGGCACCGTGCTGATGTGAGATGGCACCCCAGGAAACCCAGGTCAGGGGCACACAGGATCTCTCTGTGTTGTCTTTGTTGATTCCTCTGTAACAACGTGCCTCCCCTCTGGGCGAAGCAGCTCAAAGGCAGGGAGAGCCCACTAGGTCTCCGCTGAAGGAACGAGGCAGATGAGCCAAACTAGTGACGACAAGCATGGCCCTTTTCTCCCTCTGCCATCGCCCTCAAACCTCCCGCAACACGGGGGGGTGAACACTGCCACCCAGGGTGAACAGCCCAGCCCAAGGTGCTGTTAGCATTCCACCACCCCTCCCCCATTTCTGTTTATATACACACACTTCTGTTCTGCCAAACCCACCATCCCCTAAATCTAAATCTTCTGTACCCTGCTGTGGGCTGGGGTCATGGGAAGCCTAGCTGGGGATTTCCTGGCCTCTCCCTCCTTCCCCCGCAGAGGCAGTGACTCTGGGGTGTTCCTTGGATATACATTGATTTGAGCCATGCAGATCTCTTCATGTTATGAGTCTTAGCTTCCCAAACTAGCACAGAAGTCCAAGGGCAGAGACAGTGTGTTATTCATTCCTATACCCCCAGGGCAGGGTCTTAGAGATCTATATCCAAACGGTGAATGAGTCCTTTCATTCATTCATGAACTGATGGGTGACTCAGATGAGTTCAGAAAGCTCAAGGTAATCGCCCCCCACCCCCCGCACTTAAGGAAATCTGAATCAGACACAGAACCTCTAAAAAGCAAACATTCTTCTTGGTCCTCTCTTTCTTGCCTGGACATTACAAAGGGATTGGGGTTGTGTTTTCTGAGAAGCACTGGGTTAGTTTCCCACTCTGATTAACCTGGGAGTAGTGGCTTATTATTATCCAGAGACACGGGTGGGGGGGAACTGGGGCACGGAGGGGGGCAGGCTTTGCATGCGCCACCAGGCTGATGGCAGCCCTGCTTCCTGTGAGGCCGCGGCCACTGACATCACTGACAGGCAGTGTGTGCAGGCAGCACGCGGGGTCATGCGAAGTTCAGTGCTGGGGCTTTCTCAGTCCATTGGGTTTTACTCATCCCCTATCCATTAAGCGTGTTTTTCCCCTCTCCTTTTCTTTCTTTGTGTGTGTGTGTGTTTTAATTATTCCATGGCTCTTGGCTTACTTGCTTTCCTAACCCCACACTAGCATTTCTCTCTGCTCCTGAGAAACCAGGCATTCCATCCCCTGGAAAGCAGTCAGAGAGGCCAGGGAGAATTCCAGCTCCGCGCACAAACCCTTCGGGACACAGTTTGTGTCCGTTCACCCAAGAGGAGGATGTGAGAGTTACGCGCAGCGTGTGAACAGACGGCTCTCAGCAGCCACGTGGTCCACTCCCACCTCCCGCCCACTGCACAGATGAGGGTCACGTGTCCCACAGGGTTACAGCGACTGGCACAAAGTCACCAGATTCCGTCAGAGCAAGATGACTCAGTGTTCCAAAACTGCCACCACAGAGTTTTCTCCAGTAACCATTCCACACAGAAAGCATTCCCACACATAAAGAATTTACAGTGGAGATGGTGTCCTACAAATTAATGAGCCATGGGAACTTTCTAACCACCAAGCACTGAAAGTACCAAAGTGCATATTCACCCCATGCATTCATTCGACAAGTATTTACTAAGTGACCACTCTCTATCAGGCACCGTGCTAGGCTCAGAGGACATGCGGGTGAATAAGAACTGAGCCCCCTGCCTTCAAGAACTCAGTCGTGAGAGAAAGACCAACCCGTGAAAAATAAACATTTCAGACAAGCCTTGATTTATTCAAAATAAGTTAAAATTATGAAGTTCAAAGAAGATATTATCTTAATTTCCAGATGAGTGAAATCTCTAGATTTCTGCTATTTTTTCCTTTTTTCCAAATGAAACAGAAGCACAGTTGCCTATTTCAGTGCAGTCCAGAGAATGAGCTCACACAAGGCAAGATCACCCTGTGGTCCAGGTGAAGGACACACACTGAGTGACCTGGGTGCCAGCACCCTCCCAGCCTCTGACCCCTCCTCTCGAGGGGGTCACTGCCCGGGGCTAGACAGACAGACCCAGAAACAGATGATTCGCGTCAGCATGGTGTGTGACCAGCAGCTGTGGGCACAGGAGAAGGACGCTTTGCAGTGGTTGGGTGGAGGGGGCGTCCAAAAGCTGCTTCCTGGAGGAGATAAGATGTAACTACATTTTGGAGGAAGCCGGCTGAATAGGCTTGGGACGTTCTGGGCACTAGGCGAAGCAAGGGGTCAAGAACTGGCCTGCGGCAGCAGGAGAAAGGCGTACAGGACTCAAGTGTCTTCAGAATGGGGATTCTTTTTTGTAAGAGTTTATTTCTTTTTAGATAGGAAAAAGAAGAAAGAGGAGGAGAGAAACACGGATGTGTGGTTGCCTTTCACATGCTCCCCAACTGGAGACCAGGTGCTCACAACCCAGGCATGTGCCCTGACTGGGAATTGAACCAGTGACCCTTTGGTTCACAGGTTGGCACTCGGTCCACTGACCCCACTAGCCAGGGTGAGAATGAGGATTCTTGACCTTTTGGGGAAAAGAGTAATCATTTTGAATTCCGATTTTCACAGACCTCTCTATGATGGTAGATGTACTTGAAATTATTCACTCCACAGATGATGCTAGAGCCCACGTGGTGATAAGACTCGCCCCTCCCCTGGCATCTTGAAAAGCAGAGTTCATCAATAGCCTGGGCAGGAGGACAAGGGCTTAAGAGATTTGACTGCTGTGGTGGGTGGGGAGCGCTGGATTTAGGGGCTCTGGAAGGCTACCCCCACCTACCCATATAAAGCACCCCGCCTCCTGGCCTTCTGGCCCTGTTATGGCCACGGTGCCCGGAATTCCCGCCTGCTGCCCTTCCTCTGGCACCCGTGGCCGAAGACTGACTAACTGTATCAAAGGCTTCAGCTAAACCATGAGTCACTAAAATCCACTTCTTCTAAAATTCACATCCTGAACAGTATGGAGGGCCTGCCTATGCCAGGTACTGTGCGGGGTGCGGGGTGGGGAGAGGCAGATGACTAAGGCTCCGAGGGCCCGAAGCTGCAGAAGGAGACGAAGCCCAAGCCAAACTGCACAGACGGGACCTTGTAAACCTGGCCAAGCAGACTAGGCTCTACTTGGACTCCCTGGGAAGAGTTTTCAACCCCAGGGGGAATGATATGTTTTAATACCATCATTTTGAGTCCCCTGGGGTAATAAACACTCTGTCATTAACACTATTAACACCTTGGTGTGAATTAGGTAATCACATGAAGTGTCACCTTGCAAAAGACTAAGATGTGGGACTGATAAGTTTTGGCGGCAGAGGAGTAAAGCCAGGTGCTCCGTGGCCACTCAGTGGGGACTGGAGAGCAACGGACAGAGCCCGTGGGGACTAGGGAACCAGGGCAACGGCAGCACACGCAAATACATCCTCCACGTAGGATTGAGCGGGCCTGCAAGTGCTTACTGAGCGTCTCAGTCCTGGGCCCTGAGGACCCTGGAGAACAAGAGGCGGTGCGGGGAAGACAGGCAATAAATAACCACATGGATCTGTAACCACAGGCTGTGGCAAGGTCTCTGGCGGAAGAGAATGGGGTGCTGTGAGAGAGGGTATCAGGGGACACATTTAACATAAAGGCGGGATCAAGAGGGTCTCTCTTAAGAGATGACAGTTAAGCTGAGATCTAACTCACATTAGCCAGCTAAAAACTATGGCAAGAGCATTCTGGGCAGATGGAACAGCATGTGCAAAGGCCCCGAGGAAGGAAATGTAAGAAAGGCAGAGTGGGCCTGGGTGCTCAGTTGGGAGTGGAGGCTGGATGGGCAGGCTAGGGCCAGACCTCACAACCTGTGAGGGATTTGGACCCTTACACCCTCAAGGCAACAGGAAGCCTCTGCATGATTTCCAGGAGATGTGACAAATGGTAGGATGTACTTGGTCACAGGCCACCGTGGGCAACCTGGGCTGCTGGGGGAGAATAGGCCTGGTGGAGAGGAGAATGCAGGCAGAGACCAGCTGGAAGGAAGACTAGGCCTGAGAGACCCTGATTTGGATGAGGAAGCCACAGTGAGGATGGGGGAGCAGATGGATGTACGTATTTCAGAGGCGGAAGTAATAGGGCTTGGCGGGGACAGGGAGGGGCAGGCAGAGAAGTCAACAAAGATGACTTCCTGAGGCCTGGCCCAGGTAACTTGGGGCTGGTGGCCCTTCCATGGAGAAAAACTGGAGGGGGCTGAGCAGATGGAGAAAGGGTAAGGAGAGGGCAGATCAAGGCTTAGATTTGGGACGGTTTGATCACGGCCCAGAGAGGTGGCCCAGCAGAGATGTCAACAGGGGGCATTCACAGGCGCTGTGTGGCTTTAGGCAGAGACGGGTCACTGGGGGCTGATGATCCCGAGGGATCTCCTGCCAGGGCGCCGGGGTCAGAGCATTTCTTGGCACCTGAGCCTGGAGAGGCGTGTTCCTGCTTCTCCTGTGCCCTGTCAGGGAGGAAGGCTTTCCCTTTTCTGGAAGTGTCAAAAATGCAGCACAGGAAACTCCTTCAGCTGCCAGGGTGACTAATATTTATCACTGGTATATACAGTAGCATTCTTCAAAGCCTGAAATTCTGCCCACAGTTACAGCCACAAGCCTCCAAGCAGCCCTGCCCAGGCTCAGCCAGGCCTCAGCATTCCTCAGGGCTGAATAATGCCACTTGCTTTCCACAGGGGCCCTGCTCACACTGCACCCCAGAAGCCTCCCAGTGCCCTGGACTCAGTGCCTGTGGGCCAAGGACCAGAGTCTCTGCTGTGGCCACGGGGGTGCCCTCCAGCCTAGGTTCCCAGTGCGGAACAGAGGCTAGGCCTCCCTGACACAGACGGCAGGGACCCCGGAGGTCACCTCAGCCAACCTTTTTGTTTTTGCCCAAGGTCAAATAGCAGAGCTGAGACAAAAACTCCAGACCAGGGCTTGCTCTCCGGGGTCTGCCATACGGTCAGAGACGGCTGGGCTCAGGTCAGAGAGGCAGACCCCTCAGCTTCATACTCGGACCCCTGGGAGAAAACAGGAAGCAGATCCAGAAAGTGGCCACTGGGACACCCCACAAGGTCAAACTCTCAAAGAGGTTTGTGGGATGCCACACAGTCTGTCCTCCCTGGACAACTCTCAAGTGAGAAGCAGGTAACAATGCTAAAATCGAGGAAGAACTTGGCCTCAGGAGGCTGACAAATGGTTCCTGGAGATGGGGGAGGTTTGCAGGAAGACCCCAGCCCTTAACAGAAATGGTTTCGTGCATGCAGCGCAGCTTGCGAACTTATCTATGCCCAGAGGTTTCCATGAAGTGATGCCCACAGAGGAAGTCCTTTCTTGTGTGACAATGACCATTAAGGAAATGAGATAACAAGAAAGCATGGAGCCCTGGCTGGTGTAGCTCAGTCGATTGAGCGCGGACTGCAAACCAAAGGGTCACAGGTTCGATTCCCAGTCAGGGCACATGTCTTGATTGTAGGCCAGGTCCCCAGTGGGGACCATGTGAGAAGCAACCACACATTGCTATTTCTCTCTCTGTCTCTTTCTCCCTCCCTTCCCCTCTCTAAAAAATAAATAAATCATAAAATAAAAAGCATGGAGTCCAGTGATTGTTGTTATAAACTTTGCCTTTTGTGCCAAGCCCCTCTCTGAGGTTCTCTGCCTACAGCACCAGCCAGAAAGGACACGGATGGGAAATCCACTGGACAGAGGACACTGCTCACAAATTTTTACCTCTTAGTGCGTGCCAAACATGATAAAGTCACTGCTGGGAACTGAGGGAAAGAGGGTCTTCACCCTGTTCTAGCCACAGATGTTCCTGAGTTCAGGAATATAGGAGGGCAATCAGAGAATGCAGAAAGCTGGAGAGGGGACATAGAGCACTACTTCAAAGGGCAGTCCCTCCCCCTAGGAGCCCCGTCCTCTTCCATAAGTAGACACATGGATTAGTACCCCTTCGCCCGTCAAATCTGTTACTATCCAGGACTTGGTGTGCATAGTCACACTCTACTGTGATGAGAATTGGGAAGCCATTCATTCATTCATTCATTCATTTATTTATTCATTCATCATGCTGAAATACCAAGCATTGAGCTAGACGCAGGTTTCAAAAGTAAAAAAAAATAAATAAATAAATAAGTACCCAGGCCCTTCCCTGCCTGCCCTACCCTGGGAAAACTGTCCATCACCAAATGTTGGGGGAAGAGGATAAAAATCCTGAAATCTGATCTAATCTACCTTCCTGCCTCTGAACTCTGCCTACCACCAAACCAGTGGAGGCAGGCACTTTTGAAAATAGGGGCCTGTTATACACACTTTCTCAGCTACTGGCCCCTTTCTTTCCTCCAAGGTTTCCTGCCTGTCTGTACCATCACCCAACCACCCTTAAATGTCAACACCTCTGGAAAGGGCAAAAATAATTCTGTCACCTTAAACAGTACAAACAGTTAAAGTGAGTGTTGATGAAGATCTAACCATAAGCTAGGCACAAAGAAAGAGCACCAGGGGACCACACACGGTGACATCACAGCTGCAATGGCCAACCCAGAAGCACTAATGGTTGGAGGGGACCCTCTGTTCCAGCTGAGTTCCAGCCACACAGGAGTGGGGGGGACCATGCCCGCCACCATCTCCCACACACACCTCATGACCACAGCGTCCAAGCTGGAAGGGGGAGTTGAGCAGAGGAAACTGAGGCAGGGTGAGTAGAACCTGAGGATCCTGGATGCCAGGTCAGTGGTGTATCGTCCTGGCTGGACCCAGCATGAACGTTAGGTCACAGCTATTGGTGGCCTAGCCACAAGGCCATTATGAACCCCTGCTTGCATTGAGCTTTGCCGCTTCCCAAAGCTCTCTCCCATCCCTCCCTCTGCCCGGATTATCATGGTAGCCACTGAACGCGCCGGGTGATCTTACTATCCTGATCTCACTATCCGTATCTGATGGATATGAACTGAGTCCCATGGGAGCTATGGGACTTATCTGAAGCCACATGGCACAGGGAGAGTGTCCAGGCCTTGGAAGAACCTACCCATCTCTCTTTCATCAAGGTGGCGAGAGGTGGGGAAAGAAGAGCTAAAAACCAGACTGAGGGACAACCGTTGTGAGGGGGAAGCTGGCAGTCCCCTCTGGGTGGGTGAGTGACACACAAACATGTCACCTGCCGTGGAGAAGGGCCAGCCTGATACATTGCTATGCACTCCATGCCAACCCCAGGAAGTGACTCAGCGGGCCTTGTAGAGAAAGGGGAGGGGGTCGCCGTGGGCTGGGGTAGTCCAAGAAAACACGCCAGAGGAGGCGGGACTCTGGGTTTTAAAGACAGGAAAGGGCAGAGGGACCCAGCAAAATGCCCCAGGAAAAGGAAGGGTGAACCAAGGTGAGGCAGTGGGTGTGGACGCCCAGGCTGGAGAGGAGCTACGACAAGCCTCACCTGGCAGGGGCGGAGCGCCCACGCAGAAGGTACACCCACAAAGTGGCTGGCTCTGGGGGACGTTCAGTACCAAACACTGAGGGGACGGCACACCCTGCCCACAGAAATGTGGACTGTCGGGTTCTTCCCAGTCTATCTGGGGCCACTGCCTGCCACAGGACCACCGGGAAGTTCAGAACCCCACCTGCTTCAGACGCCCCGGGGCCTCGCTCCCGTCACATGCAGCCACGTCCACCTTCCGCACGCCGGTCAGTGGGGCTGGCCCTGAGCTAGCTTCTTGGGCAGAAACAAAATCCCTGCGGTGGAGGGGAGATCTGAGTATTCACGAACCCGTCCCTGTTCAACAGAATGTGGGTGCAAGGCATACTCTCAAGCTTCCACACGCTTCTGAGCAGGCACATGACTGCACGCATGCATGTGTATGTATGTGTGTGTGTGTGTGTGTGTGTGTGTGCACAAGGCGTTTCAAAGGGAAAGAACAGTGGGTTAATCCGACCCACCTTACTCTCCTGGCTTTCCCCTCTTTCCCAACACATGCGCTCGCGCAAGCACGCACACACACACTCACACACACTCACAATCGCAGCAGTTCCCCCCAGGACACCGATTTGAATAGCACGGTGGGCCTGAAGGCCTGGAGGATTCCGAGGTCCGTTGTCTCACTCGCAACGGCTCTCCCAGGTGGCCAGTGAAGAGCACAGTTACCTGTGAACGCCTAGAGAGCAGGACTCGGTTTCACTCCAGCTGCCTTAGGCAGGGGCGCCTCCAGCCCGTGGACTTGATGGCAGAAATAAATATCCGAGCATTCTGACCCTGCCCAGCCCCCCGTGACCTCCAGCACCTCCGAACACGAAGGCGAATTCGGCTCCACAGCTCTCCACAGAAGCCAGGCCACAGTAGCTCTTCGTCAGTCCTCTCAGCCCCACCCCGAGCCCCCTCGGCTTCACAGATCTGCTCAGCAGGAGCCCCACCGGCCGACAAAGGACCTCCCCTCACTGGGGCGCCCCCACCCACTCCATGAGGTAGGAGAGGCCGGGATGTTCTTCACATTCCCAGATAAGGAAGCCACAGCTTAGAAACTTTAGGCCACTTAACTAATAAGGTCACTAATAGAACCCAGGTGTTGTCATTCCTCGTCCATGGATCCTACCAAGAGTGTAATATCCCACTTCCGAGATTCTGAAACTTGATTTGTCTTCTCCTAAGGAGTAAACATACATTTTATTCAATGATAGCTCAACTTCTTTAGATGTCACGGTTATCATCGTCGTTATCACTACATTGTCACCAACCAGGACAGTATGCTAGAGTTTGACCCGAGAGAGAAGACAGAGCTGTCTACTACAGAGCATGGGGGAGCCAGGGGGCTTGCTAACACTGAACCCTTTTCTGACATCCAAGCTTTCAAACAGCTCACTGCCTCCCATACATAAGTATCACTATAAGCTACAGTTTCATTTACCCTGTGTTGGGGCCAAAAGGGTTTGAAAGTAGAATGTGCGCAAATGAGGTACTGGAAAGTCTCTTATTTCCTGTAGTGTCAGATGTTCATAGTCAAAAAGAAAAGAAAAGAAGAAGCAGTGTCACATGGTGAAGCATCCCATCAAACACCAAATGCATGTGTTTACACGTAATGGGTTCCTTTTGCTAAATGCCTAGACCAAACGGCGCAACCGAACACGTGCACCAGCCACAGCCCAGGTCTTCCGCTGTTTCTCCTGAGCAGCCCCAGGGCCTCCTGATGGGTGAAGAATTAATTCAGGGGCTGTCCCCACCACCATGGGACAGTGTCCCCAGATACCTGAGGAAGGCACAAAAACCAGGTAGGAAGAACTGAGTCTCTGCAGCCCAGAATTTACTGAGGGACCTAAAGAAGCCAAAACAAAGCAAACAAAAAACCACTTGTCCACTGTGATTCTCCTAATGGAAAGTGAGAAGGCTAGAATCCAAATCCCAACTTTAGAACCCTGCTCTGTGCCCGTGGGCAAGTCACTAGCTCTCTCGGGGTCTCTGGTTCCCCATAAAGGTGGGGCCTGCATAGGAAAGCCCCAAGCTTACTTCGGTCCCGGTACACACACAACTGTCCCTTCCCTTTCTCTCCCACTCAGTACAAGCATATCAGAAGCCAAGCTGGAGAGAGGGATCCAGGAGAGGAATACTTTAAGTGTG